>JABUQX010049452.1:0-61515 GCA_015478945.1 Trachelipus rathkii | reverse complement strand
CTCTTAAATTTAACGATTTTCCTAAATTTCAACATTTGAAATTATTTGTTAAATCTTAAAATTGAGTTTTTAACGGTATTTTCAGCATTTGAAAAAATAATGTGTTTCATTGAAATGCAATTTCAAAAAGCAGAAAAGTAAATTTATTAATAGTTTTAGGTGTCTTAAATTGACGTTTTTTAATGAAATTTTAATATTTGTTTTTATATACCAAATATTTCATTAGTTGTGAAAACCTGTTTTAATAAAAAATTTTAACTTCTAAAATTACGCTTTTTCTTAAATTTTCACATTACAAATTTAGAACTCTTAAAAGTACGATTTTTCCTAAATTTCAACATTTGAAATTATTTGGTAAATCTTAAAATTGAGTTTTTAACGGTATTTACAGCAGTTGAAAAAATAATGTGTTTCATTGAAATGCTATTTCAAAAAGCAGAAAAGTGAATTTATTAATAGTTTTAGGTGTCTTAAATTGACGTTTTTTAATGAAATTTCAATATTTGTTTTTATATACCAAATATTTCATTAGTTGTGAAAACCTGTTTTAATAAAAAAAAATTAACTTCTAAAATTACGCTTTTTGTTAAATTTAGAACTCTTAAAAGTACGATTTTTCCTAAATTTCAACATTTGAAATTATTTGGTAAATCTTAAAATTGAGTTTTTAACGGTATTTTCAGCATTTTTTAATAAAAAAATGTGTTTCATTTGAATGGCTATTTTCAAAAAAGCAAAAAGTGAATTATTAATTGGATTTAGGTGTTCTTAAATTGACGTTTTTTAATGAAATTTCAATATTTGTTTTTATATACCAAATATTTTATTAGTTGTGAAAACCTGTTTCTATAAAAATTACGCTTTTCTTAAATTTTCACATTACAAATTTAGAACTCTTAAAAGTACGATTTTTCCTAAATTTCAACATTTGAAAATATTTGGTAAATCTTAAAATTGAGTTTTTAACGGTATTTTCAGCATTTGAAAAAACTAAAGTTAAGTTGCAATTGAAATGCAATTTCAAATGAAGCAGAAAAGAGATTTATTAATTGTTTTAGTGTCTTTAATGGTTGACGTATTTTTAATGAAATTTTTAATATTGTTTTTATATACCACATATTTGCACTTGTAGGTAAACCTGCTTTTAATAAATTTAAATTATAACTTCTAAAATTACCGCTTTTGCTTAAATTTTCACATTAAAAATTTAGAACTCTTAAAAGTACGATTTTTCCTAAATTTCAACATTTGAAAATATTTGGTAAATCTTAAAATTGAGTTTTTAACGGTATTTTCAGCATTTGAAAAAATAATGTGTTTCATTGAAATGCTATTTCAAAAAGCAGGAAACGTGAGAATTCTTTTAATTAGTTTTAGGCTGTCTAATACTACTCGTTTTTCTAACTTGACTCATCATCCTCTCTAACTTATTGTTATTCTTATAATTAATATACCAAATATCTATCCAATCTAGTTGTAGTAATTAAATCACCTTTCGTTTATATAATATAAAATATCTATCTAACACCTATCTAAATTTATCTATTTCTATACTACGTCTCTATTCCTAATGCACTATATTTCATGTCTCTAATGCATGTGGACGAATGTGAATAGATAACTCTATTTAGCATGTTTTACAGAGTGTTTTCTACTAAGAAGGATTTCAACATTATGACTTCTGATGGTTAAGCAAAAACATTACTTGAAATATTATTAGGTTAATCGTGAATGTATACTCTATATTATTACATTAAGTGAATGTCATTTTTCCTGAAAAAATAATTTAGTTTTCCCTAGGTGTAATTTAGCAAAATTTTTAAAAAAGCAGAAATTCAGGTAGCTCATATGGTTCATGTCATTGTGAAGTTACAGAGTTTTAGAGTGCTTTATGTACTTATAAATAATTGACGCTATTCTATAAATGAATAAAACTATATCGGCTTATATACTATAATAGTATGGAATCGTGGATATAATATTTAAATTTTCCCTTTCAACAAATTATAATATTCAGAGTTCGTAAGTTTGCGAGGAAAAGACAATTGGTTTTTAAATAAGAATAATTTTAACTTTTCTTTTAATTACACCTTTATTTCTTAAATTTTCTATCATTATCAAAATTATATAGATAACCTTCTTTAGACATAACATTTAATGAATTGTTATTATAAACAATATTTTTGATAAATCCCACATTGATTATAAAATCTTTATCACAATTAGAGTATTTTAACTACGGATATTTTCAGCAGTTGAAATATAAATTAAGGTGTTTACATTTTAGTAAATTGCTATTTCAAAAAGCTGAAAAAGTGATAATTATTAATAGTTTTAGGTGAGTTAGTCTTAAATTGACGATTATTTAAATATGAAATTTCTAAATATTTGTTTATTTTATATTATATCAGTAATATGTTTATTAGTTGAACAAAATTTCCGTTTATATAAAATAAATAAATTAACTTCTTAAAGAATTTAATCACACTGACCTAACAGACCATAACCATAATATTATCTAATTCATTTAATGGAGATACGCTCAAAGTACGATTTTCCTAAATTTCACAATTGAAATTATATTATTTGACTTTAAATATCTTAAAAATTGAGTTTTTTAACGGTATTTATACAGTTTTGTGAAATAAAAAATTAATTTTGTCATTGAAATGCATTTCAAAAAGCAGGAAAAGTAGAATATTTATAATTTGATTTAGTGATAAAGTTTTAATGAACGTGTTTTGAATGAAATATTCAATTATTTGTTTATATATACCATTATATAAATTCTCTATATCTTGTGATAAATACTTTTTTAAATAAGAAAATTATAATACATTATCTAAATAATAATACGCTTATTACTATTAAATTTTATCACATTATATACAAATTAGATATCATCTAGAAAAAGTGATACGTATTATTTCCTAATTTCTAAATATTTGAAATTTAATATTGAGTAAATTACTTAATAAATTGAGTGTTTTAACGGTATTTTTCAGTCATTATGAGGGGAATAAAAAGACAAAAACATAGTCCCGCAAATATCATATGATAATACTTATGTTTACACTACAACTCTCTAGAATAACGTCATATTTTACTTACATCTACGTTTTAGGTGGTCTTGAGAATTGACGCTCTTGTTGTGTAGATGAAATTTCGAGTTAGTATGAACTGTGTATTTTCGTATTACAATTACCCAAATGAGTCATATCAATAGTATGTCGTGTTATTATTAAATATTATGTCAACTGTAGTGATACGATCGACAACCAATATTGCTCTACTTTTTTAACCTTTTCATATATATATTAGCGCTATTATTCGTTCAAAATAATTCTCTTCCCATTCACAACAAGAGACAACCACCATTTCGTAAACTAATTTACATATTTATATTTTCTCGTAATTACCACACCATTTTAGAAACTTAATTATTATTTAAAATTCCCTAAAGTAACCCAAAACTAAATTTTTCCTGTATTTTCAGCATTTGAAAAAAAATGTGATTCATTGAAATGCAAGTATTTTATTTACTAAAATAGTATGAAATTTTATTATAATAGATTATTTAGGAGTATAGGTCTTAAATGGACGATTTTTATTGAAAATTTCAAATATTTGTTTTTTAGATTAATTACAATATATTTTACTATTCTTTGTTATGAAAACTGATTTTAAATAAAATAAAAAATATTAACTGCTAAAATATACGGCTTTTATCTTATTCTTTACTCAGGCAAAAAACATTTTAGAACTCTTATAAATGTTATACGATTTTTTTCCTAGAATTTATTCATAATCATTATATGTAATATTATTGTAAATATCTAATAAAAGAGTTTTAAACGGTTAATTTCGAATTTGAAATAATAATATATTAGTCAAATTGCTATTTAAAAGATTGTATTGATAAAGAAGTAAAGATGGATTTAATTAAATGGTTTTTTATGGATGTTCATTTAAATTGCTCACTATTTTGAAGGAATAATTCAAATTATAATATACTCAATAGATAATTTATCATTAAGTTGTGTATGAATTAAACCTTATATATATTTATAGATAGGTATTAATAAAAAATTATAACTTACTAAATTAAATATTAATCGACTTTTCTTAAATTTTCACATTTACAAATTTATTTACTCTTAAATTAAAGTACGATTTTTCTATATATACTAAAATTATTTCAAAGTTTCGTGAAAAGATCTTAATTTTGAATCTTGAAGATCCTATTTCAATTTGATTCCGAAATAGAGTAAAATATAATTGTGCTATAATTGGCTGAAAGAATGTATTATTTTTCCCTGGCAAAAGGTGATTAGAGTAATAAAAACCTGATATTTATAATAATATATTGAAAGATCGTAGAAATTCAGGTCATTTAGAGAATTTAAGGAACGTTTGTATATATATTATTATGAAAAAGCATATAATATTGATTTTATATCTATGTAGTGTTTTTAATGGAATTACCAAAATACATATTTATCATCGTTTCAATTTTTGTTTGGCAGATATAATTACTAAATTTTAATTCTATAAATTTCACTTTTACTCTTTAAAATTTTCAAACAATTATACAATATTATGATAAAGGATTTTCATTTATAATACGAATATTTTTTACTAAATCATTCAACTAATTTGAAATTATATTTGTAATGAGCAAAATAATTTGATGACAGATTATATGGAGTATAAAAGACTTATATTAGTGTTTCATATTGATTAATGCTTCTAATTTCTAAAAATCAGAAATAAGTGAAATTTATTAATTAGTTTATGATAGGCTGATCTTAAATTGTACGTATTTTCAATGAAATTATTCTACATGTTTCATCGTCATATACTAAATATATATATCTAATAACATTAAATTGTGTAATAATTACTGTTTTAATTAAAAAAAATATTAATACTCTCTTTTATAATACAAACAATTCGTCATATAAGCATTCAAACCACATTTCACTTATTATATCACACTAAAATTATGCATTATGCAAAGTCAAAGCGAATTTTATTCTACTTAATCTTCATACATGAATGATTTATGTGTAGTGTCATACATGCGTTTATATTGAGAGTTATTACTGGGTAGAGTATGACCTTCATGCGAGTGAGTTGTTCACTAACATTATAGAGATGGTGTTGCGATATAGAATAGGTTATATTTCTAAATAACGCCAAGAAACAGAGTGAAGAGCGCGAGTTCAATGGGTATATACAACACAAATGTATCTATCACAGAGTGCGTGTCTTTAAACATCTCGACGTGTGATATATATATTATATTCATTGAAATAATTACATTTGAGATGAGATATATATTGTTTTCTCTTTTATCAGAAAAATACCTCATACTGCTATCCCTTTTTTCTCATGCTCGAAGTAACCATTCTCATAATTTATCTTCATATATACTATATAAATAAAAAGAGCATACAATAAATTACAGGGCATATTTCTTAAATTTTTATCACAAAAAAAAAATTTAGAAAACTCTTAAAAACGGATAATTACCTATATTATGTGCATATTGTTATATTATATTATTTAGTAAAATCTTTAATAAATGAGTTATTTGTACGGGAATTTCAGCATTGCGATATATAAAAATAATGTGCTTTTGCAATGACTTCATATTATTATTCATAAAAAGAGAAAAGTGAATTATTAATAGTTTAGGTGTGATTCTTAAAGTGGACGTTTTTTATAGGAAATTATTTAATAATATATTTGTATTTTAAATAACTACTAAAATATTATAATATCATTATTATGTGAGTAAAAAAATGTTTATTAATAAAAAAATTTAACTCTAAATTAAAGGGAGTTTGTTAATAATTTTCACTATTTATATTATCATAAATTTAATTAAAACTATCTTAAATAAAATGATTTACTCAAAAATATTATAGTTAATGCATTAATTAAATAGTACAGTCAATAGATATTGATAAAAAATCCTCCTCGAGTGGATAATTCTTCACTACAAAAATGCATGATTCGTGTACAGCTGCGAGGAATAATTTCAAAGCAGTTTTGATAAATATATACATGTGATTGCAATTGAAACAACATATCAGTTCAAATGTCAGAACAAAGAGTTATAATACAAATTTTATTATATATTGTTTTTTACGTGTGTGTATACCTCATACTAATTGACGAGATTCTTGGTTTTTTTTATGGTAGAATTGTACTAATTTGAATTTATTTTTTGAATATAACACATTTAAGGATTATTTTTCATTTGTTCATATTGTATGAAATATCGACATGTGTTAAATATATCAATTGTATATTTAAGATTCTTTATAAATTCTTTCTTCAAAGAAGTATACGCTTTTACTTAAATTATTATAATATCGAATACATATATTTAGAACTCATTTAAAAAAGTTACGTTTTTTCCTAAATTTATTACCAATCATTATTGAAAATTATTTTGTATTTACCTATATAATATATATGAGAGTTTATTATACTGGTATTATTTCATTTTATTAGATCATATTAGAAAATAAATAATATTATGTGTATGACATTGAATCTAGTCTTAATTCATATAATAGCAGGAAAAAGAGAAATATTAATTTTAAATGATTTAAAGGTGTTTCTATATCTATATTGATCGTTATAAATTTTTATGGTATTTAAATATTTATATATTTTTTATTCACTTTATATATTATATTTATTTTTTGTTTTTATTATATATAATCCAATTATAATATTTTTTCTAATTATATTTTTATGTTAGATAAAAATTATGTATTTGATTTAATATTATATTAATGTTTAATATCTTAAAATAAAAGTATCGCTTTATTGCTTATATAATTTTCAAATCATTACAATTATATTTATGAACTCTTATCCTTATTTTTGGGAGTATTTTCCTTACTAAATAAGATTTATATAGTCTTGGACATTGCGTTTTCTTACCATTTATAGGTAAGACGATAATAATATTGATGTATTTATTGAGATACTGCAAAAGGTTGTATGTATCGAATATAAAACTGTTATTATTATTATGGTTAATATTTTAAAAGTACATTATTCATATCGAGTGTTTGCGATTCAATCGCTAACTCCTAGACTATAATAAAAGTCTAAGAATCTCTAACACACTCTATCTAAATAGATATTTTAGGAGATAGTTCTTTAAAAATTGACGAATTTTTCTCATTGATAAATTTCAATTATTTGTTTTTATATAACCTAATTTTAAACATTAGTTGTAAAAAACCTGTTTTAATTTAAAAATATATACATTTACTTTAACTCATTTTCCATTTTATTTTAAACTTAACTTTATAAAAATAAATTTAGTAAATATAAATATTACGTATTTATTTTCCTATAATATTCTTAATACATTATTGAAAATTATTTTGGTAAATCTTAAAATAGGGTTTTTAACGGGTTATTTTCAGGATTTGAAAAAAAATAATGTGTTACATTTAATTGATAAATTAGCTATATATATTCAAAAATGACAGAATAATAATAAGATATTTTATATTTAATAAGTATTTATAGATGTGAAAAGTGAATTATTTATTATTGAAAGCTATATAAATATTTTGTTTTTTGTTTTTATATAAAGCTTCACTGAACTTATCTTTTCGCAAAATAAAAACCGTTAAAGCAAAATAATTATACTTCTATATAAAAAATACGCTTTTTCTTAATTTTCTAACATTAACAAATTACCCTACTTAGAAATTACGATTTTTCCTAAATTTTCAACATTTTAGAATAATTATATTATTATTGTGAAAAAATTAGCGCAAATTAGTACAGCTAGATAATTTAAAATTGAGGGAAAATAACATATTAATTTAGTATTGTTTCTCTTATTAAAGGGCGTTTACAAAATAGTTCAGAAAAAAGAAATTTATTAATTTGTTTTTAGGTTAGTCTTTATTTAAAAATTATGTCACATTTTCATTCACTAGAGATATAATTCGAAAATATTGATTTTATATATATAATACTCAAATATTTTCAATTAGTTGATGAAGAAGAAATTAAAAAAGAAATATTATTGAAATAATTTACAAACTAATAATAAAAAATAATAGTTATAAAAAAAAAAAAAATAATATAAAAAATAAATTATAAATAAATAAGTATACATGTATGTTTTATATATGTATGTATGTAAGTTTGTGTGTGTGTGTTCGAGCGCGTGTCTGAATTTCCAAGAAGTCACCAAAGTTGAAATCTTGACAGTAGGTTATATTAAAATATTAAATGCTGGCCTTGATGATGCAAGCAACGCTTTTTTCTTTTCAAAACATTCGTTAAATATGTTCACGACGAAGATCTCAGCGGGAATTCACTTAAGGAATTGATTACGTTTCATTCCTTATAGGGGATTTTTTTTTTCAGCCTCTTGCCACAATACTATAAACAGGTATATCTTAAGCTAAGAATTCACTATTAGTTTATGTGTCAAATGTTAAGAACCAGTAGGGGGGCTACAGTCAGCACCCACCCCCCGAAATAAAACCTGCGTAAGCCAGTGTTAAGAATTAAAGAATCATCAAGCGTTTCGACTAAATTAAGCATATCATATAAACCGATATATCGTATGTTATACAAATAGTATAAATTGATATACATGTATTATATAGTATGCTAATGATACAATATAAGATTCAATAATAATATAAACAAAATCATCGTAAAGAATACGATTTTTCCATGAAAGATCTTTACACATGATTAAAAAACTTTAATATCAACTTTCATAATACTCCCGTTTACCTCACAGATTGTATGTTTGAGTGAGAACTCGGAGTTTATTAATTTGGTCAGCCCATTTGAATAAAAATTAAAGTATGTCGCTTATTTCGCAATCCATATCTAATACGCCATTTCTAGCACAAATACAGCTTGCATAAAATAGCAATCCGCAGATGTTTAGATTATGTAAGATTCCCATGATTTACTTAAATTATTGTTGACTTATATTTAAATTGAACAAGTTTTAATTATTCATTTGTTGGTTTATATATTACAAATATGTATCATTTAGGTATGTGTGGATAGAGAATACCCTGTATATATTCTAAATATATATATGTGTATAATATCTGTACTTATATTACATTATCGCATTTTCTTATAAACATTCTTGGCGCTTAACCATTAGCGTAATTATAGATACATTCTTCAAGGGTACGATTGTTCCTAATTTGCAGACATTTTGAAGATGTGATGTTGTAACTTTCACTGTAATAAGCCATTCCGAGTTCCTTATTCAACTCTTGGTATTTTTCCTTAAGCATCTATTTTTGAAAACAATCATAAATGTGTTTTATCATTGAAGGTTCATAAAATTTACGATAAGCTAGAGACGCTAGCACGGAAATGTTTGAGTATAAGTATTATAGGTGAGTCTATGATGAGGCGTGATATCATTAAAATATGAACAGAATCCTTCCTATAGATAAGTAGAAAATTCATCTATCCTTGTTTTTATAGTGAATTATTCATCATCCGCCAAATAGATTTTTCCTCGTACTTTGTGAAAACTGTTTTAATAAAAAAAATTAACTGAATAATTAATTATATAGACTTTTTCTTTATATATTTTCACAATACAGAAAAATATATAAGACTTCTAGAGCTATAGTACGATTTTGCCTATAAAATGCCAAAGGTCCTAGTAGTTATTAAATTATTTATTATTTGATTATATACCCTTAAAGGATATATTAGTTTCATCTTAATCGAGTCATTTTTCTCAGCATTCTGAGAACACAACAGAGCTCAATGTGTTTCCATATATGACAATCACACTCATATTCAAACCAAAAACTGTGACACACAGAAAAAAGAGAATTTTATAATAATTGTTTTAAGGGATATGTACATGGCGTGTAAATTGACGTTTTTAATGTAAATATTCTAATATTTATGTGTTTATGATTTTCAGACTTTTTGTGTTGTACAACTTAATGCTTTGTATTAGTAGGAGAAAATATTATATAACTATATATATAAATTTTTCCAGCATTTTTTTCTATAATTATTCACATTATACTAAAAATTTATAGAAACTTCTTATCATATAAAGTGTGAATTTTTCCTAATTTTATCAATGCATTTGAATAGTATTCGCTCCAATATATAAAGTTTCAGTTTTTCCGGGTTTCAGCTTTTTACGAAGAAATATATATGCTTCAATTGTCAAAGGGAGATTTGGATAAAAAGCAGAAAAAGTGTAATCTTAATTTAATAGTTTTAGGTGTCATTAATAAATTGACGTTATTTTTAATAGAAATATAATTAATATGTTTTTAGAATACCAAATAGTTCATATAGTTGTTAAAAAACCTGTTTTAATATATAAAAAATTTAAACTTCTAATATTAAGTGATTTTTCTTATAATTATTCATTTACAAATAATAGAACTTTTATATAAAATAACGATTTTCCACTATAATTTTACAACATTTTGTAAGATATATTAGATATTGTAATCCTTATAAATAATTATAAGTTTAAAACGGTAATTTTCAGCATTTGTGAAAAAAAATAAGTGTTGTCATTTGAAATGGTCAATTTCAAAAAGCAGTATATTATAGAAAAAGAGAATTTATTTAATTGTTTTTAATATATTAATTAGGTGTCTTAAATAATTGACGTTTTATTAATGAAATTTATTAATATTTATGTTTTTATATTAATTATTACATAAATATTTAAATTAGAATTGAAAATCTGAAGCTTTTAACCCTAAATAATATTATAATTCTTCTTGTCATAATAACACTTGTCTAGTATAAATTTTATAAATCAATTTACTAAATTATAGATTAGAGCATTAGAAGAGTCGATTTATGCTTAAATTATATAAGCCATAAAATAATTTTAATATGTGTATTGTCCTATGTCATAGCTTGAGTGTGTTACATATATTCAATCTATTTTGAAAAATAATTAATGGTATGTCAATATGAAATGGCAATTTCAAAAGTACAAGGAAAATGAGATGAAATTAATATTAAATATTAGTATTTAAGGGTAACTAAAAAATATTTAGATCGGATTATTATTTAATGAAATTTACAATTTATATAGTTTCTCTTTTATATATGACAAATATTTCGATATAGATTTCTCGAAAAAAAAGCTGTTTTATAATAAAAATATAAATTCAGAGAAAAATACTTTAACTTGGGCGTGTAAGAATTCCGGCGTTGTGGATCTTAACTGATATTCTCACTCAAAAATTTATGCATACTGCGTCTGAACAGCTCACGATTTGTTTCTAAAAGTTTACAACATTTGAAAAATTAATTTGTTAAATCTAAAATTGAATAATATTTAATTATTAAATACAGTTAAATTTTAAATAATAATAGCAATTTAAATAAAAATTAATAGTGTATTTCAATATGTAATGCAAATATTTTCAAATAAAAAGTCAAACTAATTGATATATTATTTAAATTATATTAAGATTTTTAGAGATAATTTCAATTAATATAATTGAACGTTAATTTTTATAATGAAATTAATAATATAATTATGTATTTATAATAATAATATACACATAATAAATTATGTATTTATGTTATATATATAATATACACTGTATATGTAAAATTAAATAAAAAAATTAATTAAATAAAACTTCTAAAAATTTGTAACATTTTTATTCATTAATTATATTATAACACTTTATTAATTTAGAGAACTCTTAAAAGTACGAATATTCACTATAAATATAAATATTCTAACATTTATTGAAAAATTTATTAGAGTAAAATATACATTAAAAAATTGAGTTTTTTAACAAATGTATTATAATTACAAAAGTTAGAAATATAAAATATAATGATGAAAAATATCATCTGCATAGCAATTAATTTCTATAAAAGGGATAAAAGTGAAATGATTAAAAATATAAAAGTTATATATAATGATTTTAAAATGACGAAATTTTTTATCGAAGATAAATAATAAATTATTTAATATATATATAAGTGTTTAATTAATAATATATAAAACACAAATTATTTACATATATATAGTATTTGTTTATTAAATTAAACCTGTATTTATATTTAGAAAATATAACAAATATATATTAAATTCTATAAATAATAAATTAAATCGCAAATTTATTCATATTTTAATTTTTCACATTACAAAAATATTAAGAACTCTTAAAATTCAATAACTAGATTTTTCTCATGAACTCAATTTGACTTTCAAAAACAAACATTGTTAGAAATTAACTTTATGATACATTCCTAAATATAGGTGTAAACAGTTGTCTAAACTTAAGATTAGTATATATATCATATTAGGTTGATTTGAATTTGCTCTACATTAAGTAATTAAATGCAAATATTGTCAAAAAAGCAGAATGACAGACAGCCTCGAATTTATAAGTTGTTTTAGGTGTCTTAAATTGACGTTTTTTGGATAATGAAGAACAATATAATAAACAATAAGTTTCAGTGATATGTATTGACATATATACCCAAGTATTTGTTCTATGGACCATAAAATAGGAAAATAATTCTTATTCTCTTTAATATAAAAATTTTAACTTCTAAAATACGCTTTTGCTTAAATTTTCACATTACAAATTTATAAGTGCGTCTAGATATTGGTACGCCATCGGTTTGTCCTAGGAAGTTTATATATCTCTTTAACATTTCTTGATATTATTAATGCGAAATTTTATAAGACAGGGATAAATCAGAGCATGTATAATTAGAAAGTAATTTTTAACTTATTTAATTCAGAGTGACATATTTTATGAAATAAAAATAATGTATAGTTTTCATTGAATAAATAATGCTATATCTTTCAAATAAAGCAGTGAAAAAGAGAATTTATTAATTGTTTAGGTGTCTTAAATTGTCCTATTTTATTATAATGAAAATTTATCATATTTGTTTTTATAGACCAATATATTTCATTAGTTGTGAAAATCCTGTATTTATAAAAATAAATTGTAAGTATAATTAAAATTATCTTCTAAAATTACGCTTTTCTTAAATTTTCACTATTACTATTTGATAGAACTCTGAATTAAAGTACTAGATTTTTATCTACTAATAATTTCAAACATATGAAAATTATATTTGTGGTAAATCTTATAAAATAATTTGTAAGACCCTAGGGAAAGTCGTTCTCTAGGCATTTGTAAAAATAAATAATGTGCTTCATGAAAGCTATTCAAAAAACAGTAAAAAGTGTAAATTGTATATATCTAAATTTTCTTTATTTTTTGTGTTCTTCTAAATATTTTAAGGTAATTATATAATAAATATAGAATAATTGTTAGATATTTGTTTATATCTGAATATGAACCATGAATATCCAAATGATTTCAGATCGAGTCTGATAAAATATTTACCTCGTTTTTACATCATAATGAAAACGCTTGTGAGCATGACTTCATAAAAATAATACACTTTTTCCTTACGATACTTTTGCACAGTTACAAATTAAGAGTCTCTTAAGAAGTAACTGATTTTCTGCTGTATATATTGTTCAACTTTTTGATGACGATTACCATATGTATAGTAATATCGTTAAATCTTCGATATCTGTTTATAAACGGTATTATTTCAGAGAGTCATCTTTGATATTATCCACCTCTCGCGTCTTTCCCAATTGATAGAAGTACATATTATACAAAGAGACGTCCAGATAGGTATCGTTGATATTCTCATTAAACTAGTTTTTAAGTGCGTGTCTGCAAATATCTTTAACTACTTTATCAGACATGAATATCAATGCGTTCAACTTTTCCGGTGTGTTATTATACAAATATTTCATTAGTTGTGGTAACCTGTTTATATATATATATATAATATGGAAAAAAAAATAACTATATGAAAAATTTAAACGCTTTTTCTTAAGAATAATTTTACGAGCGATGTAGTAAAGACTAAAAGAACATAATTACTTTAGATACATAAATTTTTCCTGAAAATTTTTCAAAATTTTGAAATTATTTGTTAAATCTTAAAATTGGTTTTAACGCATTTTCTTTCAGCATTTTTTAGAAAATAATACAAGTGTTCCATCGAAATGTAATTATAAAAAAAGTGAGCGCATAGAGAATCTTTCAAAAGAAGCAGATTTTACAAGTGTTATATAAAATTCGACGATTAGTTAGAATATGAAATTTGAAGTTGTCTGGTGAAATATAGACAAAGGAAACTAAAATATTATTACATTATTAATTATAATAATAACCTGTTTTATAAAAAAATTTAACTTTACTAATAAATCAACAAGCTTATTTCTTTATAATTATCATACTAATTCTAAAAATTTTAGAACTCTAAAAAGTACGATATGGATATTTCCAGAACTTTGAAGAAGATTATATTAAAATATAATAAAGGAAGCAAAGCAATGTCTCTCATAAATACTAGACAAGAATATTTTCTGACATGTTCATAGAGAGACATACTCATATGATCGCTTCACTGACGATAGTGCCTATCTATGCAAAAAACTGTCAGAAAGTGAATTTATATAGTTATGATGAGAGTGTCTATAAAATCTGAACGTCTAATTACATTTCTGAATATTCTATGTATTTTTTTAATATTATGATTCTCTTATTCTACCACAATCAACATCTACTCACACTTACAGTCGAGCTACAGAACAAACTGTTTTAATATAAAAATAAATTTAACTATTCTAAAATTTTTAATTTTATTTCTTAAAATTTTATCACTCCTAATAATTTAGATATCTTAAATGTACGATTTTTCTAAATTTCAAAAATTATGTGTTGCATTGAAATGCAATTTTAAATAAAAGTCATAAAATATAAGAGAATTTATATTATAATTTATTTTTAGAGTGATATGTTCTTAAAAATTTAGGGGTGAGGATAATAATATACAGTTTTATTTTTTTTAATATTTATTATTAGGGTAGGAAATAAATAAATTAAAATAAATTTTTATTAAATATATTTGTTTTAATATATATACAATATAATATTTCAATTAGTTGTGAAAACCTGATTTGTTTATATTTAATAAAAAATTTATATAATACTCAACTCTTGATAATAAATTTAGTCTATTTCTTAAAAATTTTTTAACATTACAATTTAGAACTCTTAAAAGTACGATTTTCCTAAAATTCAACATTTGATAATTATTTTGTAATTACCGAAAAATAGAGTGTCTTTGAAACTTGCATAATATAATTACTAACTATTAGGGAAAAAAATATTGTATGCATTGAATATGCAAAGTTCGTTTTCCCTAGGAAGAGAATATATAATTATAGTGTTAATAATGAGTGTTATTATGACGTGCTTGCAGCTAATTTTGCTTAAATATTTTTCCTTATTTCCTATATCCAAAATATTTCTGAAGTAATTGAAAAGTGTTTTAATTAAAAATATTTTAACTTCTAAAATACGCTTTATGTACGCTTAAATATTTTCACATTAACTAAATAATTTAGTATATATCCATTATAAAAAGTGTTATAAGACGAGTCTGTTTGTCTCTTATATAATCTCCTTTGCCTATTGAATTATATTTATTAGTTTTTTGTTGTTTGTTAAAAAAAAGGGGAAAAGTAATATGTTCTTGTACAGCTCTTTTGAGAGCGAGGAATTTATGTATCAAGGCTCCTTTAAAAGAAATAAAATGTATGTGTAGCAATTATAGCATGTCGAACTCTGTTCAGCATTCGGAAGAAACAGAATATAATAAAAAATAAAGTAAATCTATGGACATGAAAATTGATACGAAGAGGTCATTGTTAATTCTCAACGCGATTTCTTCAACTGAAAATATCAGGAGTTCAGAAGAGATATTTGATTGATTTAAAGAGAAGTACCACCAAAGTATTTTAATTTGAGTTGGTGTTAGTTTAGAACCTGTTTTAAATTAAAAATTATAACTTCTAAAATTACGTTTTTTCTAAATTTACATAC
Source organism: Trachelipus rathkii (assembly GCA_015478945.1). NCBI lineage: Eukaryota > Metazoa > Arthropoda > Malacostraca > Isopoda > Trachelipodidae > Trachelipus > Trachelipus rathkii. The sequence goes on along the minus strand of JABUQX010049452.1, from coordinate 45,535 downwards.
AAATTTTAGAATACTCTTTAAAAAAGTTAAACAGATATTTTTCCTATTAATTATCTAAACATATTTGAAATATAATTGGTAAATCTTATAAAATGAGTTTTTTAACAGGTAATTATTTATAACAGCAGGTTGAAAAAATAAATAAGTGTATTCATTTGAAAGTATTGCTATTTTTCTCAAAAGCAGAAAGTGAATTTTTATTAATAAGTTTGAGGTGTCTTAAATGCAGTAATTTTAAATGATTAATTATTTAATATTTTAGTTTTATAATATAATACACATAAATATATTATTCATTAGTATTTATATAAAACCTGTTATTATTAAAAAAATAAGTTTAACTCTATAAAAATATATACTTATTTTCTTTTATATATTTACACATTACAAATATAGAACTCTACTTTGCGGGTCTATAACTATTTTTCCTAAATATCAACATTTGAAATATTATTGTAAATTCCTAAAATTAGTTTTAACTAGGTTATTTTACAGTGACATGATAAATAAATAATCGTGTTGAGTGACGACACTGCATTTCGAAAAAAAGCAGGTAAAAGAGGAATATATTAATTTAGTTAGGTGTCTATTAAATTTGAACGTTTTTAAATGAAATTTCAAATTTGTTTTATAATTAACCAAATTATATATTTAATATTGTGAAACCCTGTTTTAATAATAAAATTAGAAATTTAATTAAGGTTTTAAACCTTTCTTTTAAGGATATCTTCGAAAATTTTGATAAAATAGTACGATAGTTATAGAACTGAATGGGGTCGGATACCCCTTTTTTGACACAGACTCAACTGAAATGGGGTTGGGTACCGGTATTTCAGCAAGTTTTTGACACAGACTCAACTGAATGCATATTTATTATCAAAATCGAAAGTAGAAATTTATTAATTGTTTATTTGGAGCTCTTAAATTGACGTTTTTTAATTAAATTCACAATATAATTTGAATTTCAATGAATTAACCATTTATTTCATTATTGTTGAAAACCGGGTGTGGTTAGGAAACCCCTGATCAAGATAGTCAACATCTGAAATTGCATCATACTCTCGTTATAATTTAACGAACAACAATATTAACAAAAGTGTCCTAACAAAACTTTACATTTTACCATTACGTATTTTTCCGTAAATGGAAAAATTTATACATATCTATTCATGAAATTACGTTCGTTAAAATTTGTAATATAAAATATGAGCTTTTATACTGAGATATTATTTTTGCAGTGACATTTGAAAAATATATAATATGTGCGTCCATTTAATGATTGATCTATCTTCTTATAAGCTCTCGAAAAAGAGAGGCAGAAAAGTGCCTTTTTACTAACAGTATAATTTAGTTAGAAGTAACTTTAATTGATAATCGTTTTATAATAATAAAATTATGTTAAATAAAAAATTAGTCTTCTTTATAATTAAATACAAAAAAATTGATTTTAATCATAGTTCGTAATAAAACATGTGATAATATACTATATAAAAAGCATTTCTCCATCTCCCACAAATTACCGCCGCTCTTATTTCCTATAAAAACATTTATACCACAGTGCAAATAAACATAGGTAAAATACAAATTGTATATATTCCCTTAGAAATGTCCAACTGATATGTAATATCCATATAATTCGTTCATACTTATTTGAGAGAATTAAAAGATTATGATATAAATTCACTAAATTGAGTTTTTAAACTGAGTTTTCTGCGAATTTTGAGAAAATATAATAAAAAGTATTTTATTGGAATTAAGTAGATAAGATATGCTTATTTATACGAAGAAGCAGAAAAAGTGAGACGAGTAATTAATTAGTTTTAGGATGTCGATTCGAGAAATTTGACAGAGTATTTTAATGAAATATTCATATTTGAGTTTATAAAGAACCATTTCGTTTATTATTTTATTATTAGTGAAAACCTGTTTTAGTAAAAAAGTTTAACACTTCTAAGATGACGCTTTTTCTTAAATGTATGATGCGAGAGACATGTACGAAGATGTATAGAGACAGATGCTGTGAAATGCGAGATAACTGATTTTCTATTCTCATATACAGTACTCCTATCACATCTTGAAATTATTTGTAAGTATCATCTCGAGAATATGGATTGTCTTGTTTATAAACCTGCGAATAATATTTTCACGTGCATGTTGAAATAAAATAATGGGTTTCATTGAAAAGCAATAATATAAAAAGCAGAAAGAAATTTATTCTTTTGTTTTGTCAGGTGTCTTCGAATATCAGCGATTTTATAATGGAGAATTTCATTATTGACGCTTTGGGCTTTTTCCTATATATATTTATTAACTCAAATATAGATAATATTCATTATCGTGTATCTCCAACACGCCAAATATAGGGTCAAAATTTTAACTCTTAAGAAAAACAAATTACTATCGAATATTATGAGCAGGCATAATTCTCATATATGAAAAATATTTACACATATCTATATTAATTTTTATAGAACTCATTTTGTCAAGACGATTATTTTTCTTTCTCAAAAATATTTTCTAACATTATTTAAATAATATTGTCAGAGTCTTTATATATATCTTTTTTTAGTAACCGTTTGCGTATATTATATTACAGACATCTTATAGATATATTACATATTACACTATGTTCTTTCAAATGTAATATTGCTTAATATTACAAAAAAGCAGAGAAACTGAATATATTAAATAGTATTTATGGGTGTGTCATATGAAGAGTGCACGTTATTTTTAATTGAAATTTTTTACAATAGTCTGCTTGTTCTATTATTACCCCCTAAATTAGGTTTCATATACTCAGGCCCTCTGTTAAAACTGAGCCTGTATTATATTAAAAAATTTAACTTTCTAAAATTACTTGCTATATTTCTTATAAATTTTACACATAACATTCTTACACAAATTGTAAAATTTTTCACATTTCCAAAAAATTCAAACATTTTGAAAAATTATAATGTTTTGAATTATAGTAAGTGTATATGATTAATTTTAATGACTGGTTTTTTAAGCATTTTTAGAAAATTATATATAAATATGTGTTTCATTGAATAATGTGAAACTCTATTTGGCTATATAGAGTCAATTTTATCCTTAAAAGTATAGATGTATAGTGACTGGAATGACCGATTTTTAATGAAATTCAAATTTGTTTTTATATACCAAATATTTCATAGTTGTTAAAAACCTGATTTTAATAAAAAAAATAATCTTACTAAAAAATTACGCTTTTTCTTAAATTTTCACATTACAAAATTAGTACAACTCCTTAAAAGTACGATTTTTCCTTAAATTTCAATCCTTATCTAAATTATTTGTTATAAATCATTATAATTGTGAATATTTTTTAAATGTGTATAATTAATGACATATTGTAAAATAATCAATTAAAGTACATACGAAATTGAAAGTGACTATTACCCCAATACAGAATAAAAGAATTTTATGATTGGAAATCTTTTAGGTATCTAAATTTTCTTTAACTTTAAAATGCAAATCGCTTGTCCATATAAATTATTTTGTTTTTATATACTTCAAAAATATACTTTCATTAACTTCCATTAAAACTATACTTAGTTTTAATAAAAAAATTATCTAGACTTTAAAATAACGCTTTCTTTATAATACATCTTTAAACAACATATCACAATAAAATTATAGGTAGCGTATACTATTTGAAAAATGTTACTGATTTTCCTAAATTTCAACATAATATTGGAAATTATATATATTTGTATAATTACCATAAAATTGAGTATTTTACTATGATATATTTTTCAGCATTTGAAAAAAATAATGTGTTGCATTGAAATGCAATTTTACAATAAAAGTCAAGGAAAAGAGAATTATATTATTTAAAGATTATTATAGGTGTTCCTTAATTGCACGTTTTTTATGAAATTATTATACTAAATATTTGTTTTTAATATTACCAAATAATTTCATTAGTTGTAGGTAAATCCTATAATTTTTACAATAATAACATTATTTTATATAACTTCATAAAATATTTCAGCTTATTGCTTAATAATTTTATCACACTTATAACAAATTAGGAACTCTAAAATGTGAGTTTACTGTATTATATTTTCCAATATTACATTCATACATTGAAATATTATTGTTATAATCTTAATTGAGTTATTAACGGTATTTCAGCATTTGAAAAAATAAGTTGTTTCATTGAAATGGCAGTAAATAAAATGCAGTTAAAAAGTGTGAATATTTTATTAAATTAGTTTATAGTAAATTGTTCAAATTGTAACGTTTTTTAAATGATAAATTTTAATATTATTGATTTATATATTATAATTAATACCATAATATATTAATTAAGTTTATGTATAAAAAATACTGTTTTAATATTAAAATTTTAAACTTTACTATAAAATACAGCTTTTTATCTTAAAATTTTCTTAAATTTTTTATAAAACAGGTTTTTACAACTAATGATAAATATTTGAGTTAAAAATAAAAAACAAATATTAAAATTATATTTCTATATTAAGGCAGAGATAACCGTCGGAATATATGCACTACGTCATGAAACTCTATACGTTAAATTGCACCTGTCTCTAGTCTTTTGACAAAGAGTAGCATTTCAATGAAAGGCACATTATTGTTTTCAGAATGTTCTGCTTTAATTCAAATTAAAAACTCAAATATTTTACAATTTCTTATCCAAAATTTAATCTATTATAGTGTCTCGAGAAAATTTACAACAAAAATTGCTGTTACCTGTATAAAATATGTGAGTCTTACTTTTTATTAATTTTTGCGAAAAGTGGTGCATAATAAAATATAGTGTGAAAATTTAATGAATAAAGAGCGAGTGACTATAATTTAGATAAAAGTATTAATTAAAATATTTGATATATTTACAGACACAGGATTTGCAACAACGCATAAATATAGGAAAATTTAAGAGAGTTAGCCGCTAGCAATAATATAAATACACAAATATTGAAATTTTTCATATCACATACGTACATATTAATAGTGAGAGACCTATCAGAAATATCAGCTAAAATGAGAGATATCAGCCTTTTCTGCTTTTTAGTGAAGTATTATGCCTTGTCATATTGAACACATTATTTTTATCAAATGCTGAATTAAAAAATACTCGTTTATAAAATCATTCAATAATTTTAAGAATCATTTACCTTAAATTTTAAATAGGTTGAAGAACTTAGGTATATAAAATAACTTCGTATACTTTTACTAATAGAAATATCCTTTTAATTATATCAAAAGAGATCATAATTAATAAACTGGAAAGAATATTTGAATCGGAAGTTTAATATATATATTTATTATTAAAACAGAGTATTTATCATTTTAAATTGAAAAATATTCGTTTAAAACAATATTAGTAAAAGCGAAAGAATATTGAAAACTAGATAGAATCTTATTCATATTAAAAAATCATAACAATTTAAGACACGCATTCTTATACCAAACTTCATATTAAAATAATATTCACTATTTTAATATTTTTATTACATTAAGACATTAAAGAGACATTATTCCTTATTACTCTGTTTAGAACATCATTATTTTTTCAAATGCTGAAATAAAAACTCAAATTAAAAAACTCAATTTAGAATTACTTAATAAAAATTATCAAATTTTGAATTTAGAGAATAATAATCTGATACATTTAAAGATGTTCTATAATTTGTTAATTATGAAATATTCTAAGAAATAAAATGATTGATTATTAATTTTAGAGTTAAATATTTTATATTTATAAAACTACAATTTACTAAAGTTGCAATATTTTATATGTGAATATTAAAAACAAATATTGAGAAATTTCATAATTAAAAAATTTGTAACATATGCTCTAAAGAGGACCTTATTAAAAACTATTAATAAAATTCACTTTTCGTCTTTTTGAATATTTGTCAAGTCGGATCTACCCAAATGAATAAGCATCATTTAATATTTTTCAAAATCTGGAATATAATACCGTTAAATAAAAACTCAATTTGTAAGAATTTACTAATAATTTCAAATGTTGAAAATTTAGGGAAAAATCGTACTTTTAAGAGTACTAAATTTGTATAGTGAAAATTTAAGAAAAAAAGCGTAAATTTAAAGATGTTTAATAATTTTTTATTAAAAATCAAGGTTATTTTCACAACTAATTGAAATTAATTGGTATAATAAAATAACAAAATTTGATTAAATTTCATTTAAAAAAACGTCAATTTAAGACACCTAAAAACAATTAATATTAATTTCTTCTTTATGCTTTTTGAAATAGCATTTCATAGTAATAATACTATTATTTTTTTAATACATGAAGAGAGAGAGAAATAACCAGTTGAAGAGAGAAGACTGGCAAGGAATGATTGAGAGAGGAAATCAACAAATGAAATTTACAAATGGTGTGAGAACTTAGAAAAATCGTCACTTTTAAAGAGTTAGTATTAAAATCTGTATAACTATGAGTGATCGGCACATTTAAGAAAAAGCGTCGTAGATATTTAGATGTTAACTTTTTTTATTAAAACAGTGTTATTTTCACTATTATACATAAAATATTGGTATTTATTATATAAAATAATCGGAGTATATTGAAATTCTAATTATATAAATAATTATAAATGAAAGAAAACCTATAATAATAACTTATTAATAAATTCACTTTTTCTGACTTTTTAGATAATAATAGCATTTCAATGAATAAACACTTATATTTTTCAACTGTGAAAATACCGTTAATATAACTTACAATTTTAAAGTATATTTATAGAAATTAAATTTCCAAATGTTTGAAATATGAAAATGAATAATAAAAATGTGAATGCTAATTCAGAGTTCTCAATTTCAAATTGATACTGTGAAAATTTAAGAAAAAAGGGTAATTTTAGAGTTTAAAATTTTTTTATTATAAAAATACATGGTCGATAATCTGTGCCTAAATTATTATTAATAATATTATTTGAGTTTTAATATAAAAAAACTAATAAATTGAAAATAATTAATAAAATAAATAAATGTTTCATTTTAAGAGACCTTAAAACTTTAATTAATATAAATTTACTTTATTATTTTGAAAAAATTATTCATATTTCAATTTGATTTGAACACATTATATTTTTCATCAAAGAAGTTAATAAATGAACAGTGAGAAATTCTATTAGATGATTTAGGAAGGATAACTTCTTCCAATTAGTTAGAATAATTTAGGTAAAATTCTATATTTATTAAGAGTTACTAAAATATTTTGATAAATAATGAAAACATTAGCAAACAAACAGGCAGTATTAGAGTGTTATATTATAATTATATTTATATATATAAAACAGGTTTATTCACATACCAAAAAAAGTAAAACATCGGTTATATTAAAAATTATAAAATATATTGGTAATTTCATTAAATAAAAATATAGTATATTTAAGACACCTAAAATAATACTATATAATATTAATCTAGTTAACAATACCGAAATTGTCATTTCAATAGCAACACTTTAATTTATTTCATAATATGATATATGAAAATATAACCGTGTTAATAAAATATGAAATCCACGTAATTACAAAATAAATTTCAAATAGAGTTTGAAATTTAGGAAAAATATCGTTTATCATAGTTATAAGGAGGTCTAAATTATATGTAATGTTAAAAAATTTAAGAAAAAGCAGTTATAAATATTTTAGTAAGTTATAAATTTTTTATATTATAATAACAATAATTTTAAGCTTGGACTATAATGAATAATAATATATTAGTATATAAATAACAAATATTTAAAAATATTCTATTTAAAAATACGTTCATTTAATAATGACAATAAATAACAATATAATAAAATTCGTATTTTATTCATGCTTTTTTACTAAATTGCATTCAATGCAACACATTATTTTTTCAATGTCTGAAATACCGTTAAAAAACTCAAATTTTTAATGGAATTACAAAATTAAATTTATATATTCCCTTTGTTGTACCTCCTCCTTTACTTATATAAATATTACGATTATAGTATTATGTTGTTGAGAGAGATATAATTATTTTGTAATTCCTAAAATGGAGTTGAGTTTTAAACGGTATATTCAGCATTTGAAAAAATAATAGATTGTTGAGTACAAATATTGAAATGACCAATATTATCATAAAAGCAAGATAAAGAAGAATATTTTAATTATATATTAGTTTTTAGGATGTCTTAAATTGACGTTTTATATTGAAAATTAGAAATTTAATTATTTTGTTTTAATATATATATTCCATAAATATTTCATTAAGTTGTGAAAACCTGTTAGAATAATAAATAATATATATATAATCATAACTTCTTAAAGTTACGCTTTTTCTTTAAATTTTATATTAACATATACAAAATTTAGATACTTCTTAAAAGTGAGTACGATTTCCTATAATTCTAACATTTGAAATTATTTTGTAATTCCTAAAATAAGAGTTTTAATATAATTTATCAGCAATTTGAAAAAAATATGTGTTGCATTAAAATGATAATGCATTTTCAAAAAGCAGGAAAGAGGAATTTATTAATAGTTTATAGGGTGTCTTAAATTGACGGTTTCTAATGAATTATTTTACTAATATATATTTGTTATTATAATATATACACAAATATTTCATTAGTTGAGTAGAAAACCTGTTTTGAATAAAAAATTTATTATGACAATTAACAAAAATTACGCTATTTTACTTTTTTATATATTAGTTCACATATAACAGAAAATTTTATAGTAACTTTATAAAGTTACGATTTTCCTAAAATTTCAACTTTTAGAAAATATATTATTGTTAATTATAATCTTAAAATTGAGTTTTACGGTATTTCAGCATTTGGAAAAATAATTATTTATTGATAATTGAATTTGTTAAAATTTCAAATCTCCGCAAAAAAAAGTCAATTACATACATTAAATAGAATTTGGAGAAACAAATAGCCGTTGTGTCACTTTCAAAAGCTTTTACAAGATTTTTTTTTTTCATTATACCAATATATATATTTCATTGTGATGAAAACCTGTTTTAATAAAAAATTTTTAACTTCTAAATTACCCTTTTCTTTATATATTATTCACATTACAAATTTAAGTACGATTTTTCCTTAAAAGTATGATTTTCCTAAATTTCAACATTTGTAATAAATTATATATATATACTTATAAAAAATATATCACGTAAAAAAATCAGTTTTAAATCTAAAATAGAAATATATTTATCTCAGCTAATAAATAATATTTAAATGAAAATTAATTTATAATTCAATTGAATCCATAGTTCTATTTTGAAATAAGCTATTTTCCACAAGCAATGCACGTGAGATATAACAAAATATATGAAGTGTATAATAAGTAAGTTATTATTAGAGAGTAAAGAAAGTAAATTATACTGAGAAAGTTGAGAATGAAATAAGAAATAAAATCTTTATTTATTTTATTTATTTATTATAATACATTATATAATTTTTCATTAGTGCATCAAAAACTTATGTTTATTTATTTAAAGAATAATAATTTATTAATCTCCTGTAAAAATTGATTGTCTATTTTACTTTATTAATATTTTTCAACATTTTACTTCAAACCGCTAATGTTAAACAATCCATAAATGATTATCTGTATTATTCCCTTAATTAATATTTCAACTATTGAATTATAAATTTATTTTGTGTATTAATAATCTTATTAAATTTATAATAGTTATGTTATTTATAAGTCATTGGTATTTTTTTTCGAGTGTCATAGTTGCATATAATATTATACATAATGCTTGAATTATTCAAGCTAGTTGTAATATATGTCTTATATTTTGCTTTCTATATATAAATGTTTCCTTATGTAGCTATGAAGAACACTAATTATATTATATTAACAACCAATTATTTTATAATATTTGTGATTATATAAAAGAAATATTTTTTACGTTTTTTAAATAAATCAAACCAATATTATTGTAATTATATTTGTTTTTTATATACCAATGATATTATTCCTTATTATAAGTTTTGAAAATACCATAGTTATTTAATAAAAAAATATAAAATTAATTATAAAATAACAATCTAAATAATTTATCATATACATACATTATATAATAATTATATTAATAATTTATTACACATATACAAAAAATATATAATTAGAAATCTACTTAATAGTTAACAGGAAATTATTCACAGAATATCTTCTATTAGCCTAGTTGGCAAATTAACGCTCACATTTCAAGTGGGTCAGGATGTACTGAGGGGTTTCATCCTTTGGATATGCAGAAAAAATTATATCCTTACTGCAATAGCTATATTGTTCATAAAATAAGCATGACAAAGTTTAATATACTTTGTAGTATCATGTGTTTCGAAGCTGATCTTAAACATTGACGTTTTTTATGAACAACTATTCTGCATATAATACATTGTTACTTCTATAAGCTTAAATAAAATAATATTTTAACTATATTGATTATTGTAATATATTTAAAACTTGATTTTAAATAAAAATTTTTAATACTTGTTAAGTTTTTACCTTTTTAATCCTTTAAATTATTTTATCATTCTTTTAACACAACCTATCTTTACCGAGTTTAAATAATCAATTTCATTTCTAATAAGAAGGAGCAAAGGCCTAAAATATTTTATTATATTGTTAATCTCATATAATTTAGAGTTTACTATGAAACGAAATAAATAGTCCAGTATCAAGATGACGCGTGACTGTGATAGACACTTAAATCAGTAAATTTTATATTTCAGTAATTCATGCAGTTTGTAGTGCTATGTAGCAAAAAAAGCCTTTTAAATAAACATGCATGGTGCTTTCTGTATTAAATATATGCCCTACTTGATATAAATATAATAAAGTCTTATTAAAATTATTTAAACTAAAATAGGTTTATACCAAATATTCTCAATATAGATCTAGAGTGGAAAACCTGTTTGTGTAAGGATAAAAAAAAGAGTAACGTTTTTCAGAATAAAATAAAAGGTCTCTTGTGGAGTTTTTGACAAGCATTAGACTAGAATTATAATGGAATAGAAACGTCTTACAGCGAGTCTCTCTATTACGCGTGAAATGCTAGATCATATCAGTAGACTGGATATAGATATATTTGTATAATAGTAATCTCTCTATAACAGAGTTTGTGAAAGCGCGTTAATGTAGCAGTAAATTTCCTCTTTAAAAAAAGGGGGATAAAACTTCTTGATTTGATTTTTTATTATATTATTAAGCTAATATTACAAATATAGAGTAGAAGCAAGAGGAATATAACTTGCAATTATATTGTATGTGCTCTAAAGAGTGGGCTCTTAAATTGACGCCGGAATTCTATAACTCCGTAATTTACAAAATTTTTTTTACCTATACACAAATTATATAGCTATAACCATATATAATGATTAAAATGAACTGTCTTTTTAATATAAAACAACTTAATAATTCCTATAAAACCTTAAACCGCTTAATTCTCTAAATTTTCACACTTCATCAAAACCTTATAAGAATCTTTACCAAAGCAATAACTCGATTTTATCCCTATAAATCTCTACACATTCCTTAGAACCTAAATTACTCTTGAGGTTATAAATCTTAAATATTGAGGAGATTTTTAACGAGTACCTTCACCCTATTTCGTAAAAGACAAAATAATGTGCATTTAGCTTCATCTGTTTAAATGCTTATTTCAAAAGCCTTAATAAGTCTCTCGATCCCATATACTCTATAATATTTAAAAATAGCTTTATTTCAGGTGAGATAGTGGTTTAATCATATGACTGTTATTTAATAAAATTGTGTGAGATATTGTGTTAATATTTATATACCAAATATATTCAATTTGTTTAAAAATCATGTTTATTAATTAATAAAAATTACATAATATTTATGTGAGAGTAAGGTAATTTTTATAGAATAGTTAAAATTTTTATGATTATAATAAACATTAAGTGACTCTGTAATATAATGAAATATTTTGGTATATAAAAACAAATATTGAAATTTCATTAAAAAACGTCAATTTAAGACACCTAAAACTATTAATAAATTCACTTTTCTGCTTTTTAAAATTGTATTTTAATGAAACACATTATTTTTTCAAATGCTGAAAATACCGTTAAAAACTCAATTTTTAACATTTAGCAAATAATTTCAAATTTTTTTAATTATATTTATATATTTTTTTAATTTGTTTCTTTTAAGCCCAAGCAACAGATTTTGAATGAGCTTGCTGAAATCAATAAAATGCCAGGTTCAAAAATTTAACGCATAATAGAACGTAATTTTTAGAAGTTAAATATAATTATTTATATTGAGTAGATCAGGATGTTGGCAATAAAGGAATATTTTTTAGTTATAGTAATATTATAAATAAAATAACATTAATATTTAGATAATTTATACTAATTGAAATAATCAGTATCATATATTAAGACACCTATAAATAACTTATGTAAGAATAAGTTTCTTTAGATTTTTTTTTTAATGTGAATTAGAATACTTTTCAAATCAAGGTCTATTAATGTATTTTATTTCAATTGGTGAAAATAATTACCGTTTTCCGTAAAAAAACTCAATTTTAGGAATTAACAAAATAATTCAAATGTTATAATAATTTTTAAGGAAAAATCGTACTTTTAAGAGTTCAAATATTATATTGAAGTGTTGGATAATATTTAGAATAAATAGTGTTTAATTTTAAAAGTTATTAATTATTGTTATTAAAACACTGTTTCAGATCTGTTTAAGTTATTTTGGATATTAAAATATTAAAAACTAAATATTTAAAATTTCAATTATAAACAATAGATAAACTGTATAATTTAAAAATATTATAACAGCAATAATATAGAAGATTTTCTTTTCTAGCTTTTTGAAAAATAACAATTATAAAAGAAACATCATTATTTTTCAAATATCTCTAAAATAACTCCTCCTAAATAAATAACTCCTAAAATTATAATAATTTAATCAAATAATTTTCATAAATGAGTTGGAATTAGGAATAAATCGTACTTTTAAATAGTTTCTAAAATTTGTAAATGTGAATAATTTAAGAAAAAAGCGTAATTTAGAGAAAGTTAATTTTTTTTTATTAAAACAGGTTTTCAACAACTAATGAAATATTTGGAGTATATATATATTATAAAAACAAATATTGAAATTTCATTTATAAAATCGTCAATTTAATTAAAAGCACAAAAATATTAATTTTATTTAACTTCCAAGACTTTTTGAATTCGGAAGATCAAAGAAACTACTAATGATTTTTTCAAATGCTGCAAAAACCGTTAAAAAATCAAAATAGATAGAATACAAAATAATTTCAATGATTGATAAATATTATTCATAAAGGTAATTTGAGAATATAATGAAATTAAAAAATTGAAAACTTGTTAAAAATTTATAGAAAAAGCGTAATTTTTTAGAAGTTAATAATTATTTTAATTTTATAATACTGTTAATTATTTTACATATATAATACAAATATTATTAATATATATATAACAAACAAATAATAAAATTTCATAACAAAAAACGTATTCAATGTATAGACTACTCTACTACTATGTTAACTACTATAGGAAATTCACTTTTCTGCTTTTTGACAATTCAGCATTATCATTATGATATCCTATCAATTATATATTTATTCTACAAATGCTAAAAGATAGCATGACGTGATAAAAAAGCTAAGCACCATTTTAATGGACTTTACCAAACTCATTTATTAATCAGGTAAATAGTTCGGAATGTTCTCGGAGGACAATAATATGTACTGTGGTTTGAGAGAAAATTCTTTAGAATATAATTTGAGTGTAATTTTGAGCATACCATAAGCTCTTAAATTCCCATAATCTGCAATTAGTTTATTAATTCTTGTACTCTTTTAAAAAGTTCAGGTTTCCACAAATCTACTGTATAAATAAGTTTTTGGCTATTTATATAAAAACAATATATATATGCTTATAATTTCTACTTTAAAAAATCGTATCCATTTTTAGAGAAAAAGACGGTAAAGTTTCTTTTAATATGTAAAAGAATTTTCTTGATTTATTTTGATCAATTCATGTCCATTTCGATGAATAACAATTATAAAAAATTTAACATATTTTTCTATAATATTGACAAAGATTTGTCTAAAAATAATTATAAGTTTAGAGTTTACTCTAACTAAAAGAACACCACTGTTGAAATATTTTAAGAAAATAATTCGACTTTATAAGTAGTTCTTAAAATGTGTTGTTGGTGAAGATTGTAGATGCACAGATAATTTTAATTTTTAGATGATGTTTTTTTATTATTTATTAACAACAATGGTTTTTCACATAATATACTATAAAAATAATAATGAGTTATAATAAAAAACAAATTATTGATAAATTCAATTTAAATAAATACCTATTTTATAAGACTACTAATAAATACTATAAATAAAAATTACTATAACTTTTTATTAAATAAACATTTATTGACAGCAAACACTACCAAATCCAAATTTATATTATATTTTTTCAAATGTGATTTTGGGCATAAAAAAAAGTTAGATTCTCATTTGCTTAAAAAGCTGTTTCTGTAAGACTTTTAAAGTTGAATAATTTTATGAGAAAAATTAGTTGACCATACGCTCTAAAGTTTTCTATAATTTGTAAATGTGAAATTATTAAATCATTACTTGATTATTTTAGCAGTTATAAGACCTTTTTAATATAAAACAGGTTTTTACAACTTATTGTATTGAAATATATTGGTATATTAAAAAACAAATATTAAAAAACCTTATTCAGAAGAGTATTTAAATATTTTTCCTAAAAAACTATGAGGATATATTTCCAAATGTTTTTCCTAATCTATGAGGATATGCATTTCAAATGTTGTCTGCTTTAAGAGTTTCTCAAATAATTATATTGTATAAATACCGTTTAAAACTCAATTTTAAGATTTATATACCAAAATATATTTCAATAATGTAAAATTTAGTATGAGAAAAAATTCGTTACTTTTAGAAGTTTTACTTAATATTTATGTATAATGTTGAAAATATATTTAAGTGAAAAATTGCGTTTAATTTATATGTATAAATTTAAGCGTTTTTTTATAAACTGGTCTTTAGCTCTTAAAGAATAAAAATTTTTATAATAATAGATAAAATTATATGATAAATTTCATTAAAATACGTCAATTTAAGTCACCTAAAACAATTAATATAATCTCTTTTCTGCTTTTTGATAAATAAAGCAGTTCAATGAAACAATATATTTTGGATTATTTTTTTTCAAGTGTTCTGAAAAAATCACGAAAATCCCGAATAAAACTCAATTTTAAGATTAACATAATTGCATAAGTGTTGTAAATTTTAAGGAGAGAGAAATTACTTTTAGAGTTCTTAAATTTCACGTATTGTGTTTATAATTTGGTTGAAAATTTAATCAAAACTGAGGCCGTTATAATTTATATCAGTTTATCGGTAGTTCTTTAGTAATTAAAATACATGGTTTTTTGCACATACTAATGACTATGTGAGTCTTTGGCTAGATATATAAAAACTATAGATAATTGAAAATTATACATGTAAAAAATATATCGTTCAATTTCCGAAAATATTTTAATAAAGCCTAATATAATATAATATTCTCATTTCCTGCATCTATATATGTAATCTTATTTGCATTTTCAATTGCAACACATTCATTTTATATATCTCAAAATATGCTAGAAATTCTTTCCAGCTTATAATGAAGCTGTGCAAAGTGTTTAGGATGTACAAAAAAAATATTATTTCAAATTTGTATGAGAAATTATGCAGCGGTGAAACACATCTGTAACTTTTAAAGAGATATAGTAAATAATGACCTCTCAATTGAGTGAAAATATATATATTAAGAAAATAAAGGAGATATTTTATTTTTGTAATAAGAGTTTAAGAGAAAATTATATTGAAATAAAATCAAAAGTATATATTATTAACATACTCCATATATATGACTATTGAGAGTTTTATAATCGAAAAAAACACGAAATATCTATCTGTGTATAAATTTCAATATAAAAAATCGTACAATATTATTAATAGACACCTGTAAAATAAACTTAAAATTAAAATATTATAATTGAATATAATATAGATATTTTATAATATATATATTGTAGAAATATGAATAGGATATTCAAATATTTAGAATAAACAACATAATATTAATATTATATTCTTTGAAAAAATGCTCTGTTACAAAACCTAATTTTAATAACGATTTAGCGCGACATAATCTATGCGAGAATGAGAGTTGAACTTCAATGAGATAATATTAATATCCTCTCTTTAAGAGTGGCATAATTAGTTTGTTAATGAGAGTATACATTAAATATTATGTAATGTAAAAAAGAGTGTGTGCTCTCTCCTGCAATTTCTTATGCATGCTCTACTAATTCTTCTTCATTCTACATACTCCTCATCCGTCTCGTGTCTTTGGTGTGACAAGCCATTCTGCACAATCTCATTCTTCGGTATCATAAAACCAATCTCATACTTTGACCAATTTTACTATACAATTGACTCGTCCAATTTGATATATAGCGACCTCACTATCTACATCTAATTTTACTTTATCTGTCATTTATTGATATATGTCTCATATTCGATATTTTACTACATACTATTCTATTTTTCAGAGGCTCGTCTTAATCTCACCATCTCACTCCGTTTAGTAAATACTCTCTCTTTTAAGTATTTTAAACAAATGTAATCTTGCGTATACACTCTCTTGTTGTGTACCTATACTTTTACGACGCAAAAAGTCGTATCTTTTTTCTAATATCCCAAATTTCAATTCATCCTCTGCTGAGTTTCTGTGTTGCTACGTTGCTAAATTGATGCGATTCTGCCGTGATTTCTCGAGTTAAATATTTCTTCACACACTATATCTAAACGCCAGCCATTTTTCCATAAACTAAATATATGACATGCATCTTTTGGTATACTACAAGGTACTAGAGATTAGTTGACATATTCATTTAAAAAAACGTCAATTTCATTTCATCACCTCTCTCTCTTTACCATTCTTCATTCGCAATTAAAGCCTATTCAACATCGTACCAAGGAAGCCGTTCGGAGATGGATCCAAAATATTTTGAGATGATCTTTGCCTCGGCGCCCGCACCTCCCTTGTCTCTATTTACCGGAGGTTGTTGATTGCAACATATTACCTGGAAAGCATACTACATGACCTTGTCATTCCCTTTGCCTCACACACTGGGAACTACTTCAAACTAAATACAAGATAATCATCTTCCACATATTGTAAGGACGGTTACGTATTACCTACCTGTTATCAAAGTACAGGTGGTGGACGGCCCTCCTTCCCTGAAGAGCTGATCTCAACAACCCCATCGAACAACTTTCTGACTGCCCCAAGAGAGCGGTTTCTTGAGCTTCGCTCTCACCTCTTACCATCCACGAGCTGGAACGTGACGTGATTCAGGTATGAAT
The DNA here is from genome assembly GCA_015478945.1 of Trachelipus rathkii. Lineage (NCBI taxonomy): Eukaryota > Metazoa > Arthropoda > Malacostraca > Isopoda > Trachelipodidae > Trachelipus > Trachelipus rathkii. The sequence continues at coordinate 28,069 of JABUQX010049452.1, read as the reverse complement.
AATATATCCCATGAATACATCTAGAGACTCATATTGAGTTCAAGTACCTCGAAGTATGGATGAGACCTTCAGAACCAGAGGCCGTGTTGCTCATTTTTAGTTAGACAAATGGGTTGTTAACCAGTTATTATACTATGACTATAACGTCGTCCAGCGGTTGCAATTCCAGGTAACAACTGTCACGAAATAAACATCTTGTACTGTTTCGCAAATGTTTTTCTCAATCCCTTCCGTTATCTCTTTGCACGACACGGCACCGTATGGTGTTATTACAAAACCTTGGAGACAGTGAGACATGGCGTCAAAATTCCTGCATGGGGCGATAATATTAAATAGTTTATATATTTTAATATTCTGTTTCAAATTTTTTCCCTAATATTGATAAAAACTTTCTCAACCCCTTTCATAAAATATCAGGTTATTTTTGCAACATAGCAAAACCTTTTCTAATATAGATGTCTCAACAGAATTAAAGTATTGTTTCAACACATCACAGTTTCATAATAGTTTACCTACTTGAATCAAGTAAAACAAAATAGGTGTGTCTTTTTCATGTGATCTACGTAATTAATTAATAATAATAATAATTTTTCAAAACATATTTGTATATAACAATAATTCATGCTGCTCTGAAAGGGGAAACTGCTGGGGGAGACACAATAGTTTCCTTCGAGCCTCAAATAATTAACAAAGATATGAAAATTTATTGCTTACAATGTTGATAATAATAATTAATAACAACTAATTGTAATAATAATTGTAACAATAGTGATAAAGTAATTAGATTAATAATAATCACTAACACTAATATAATATACTTTGGAGTAAGTGATTTAATAATAATAATTAATAATATAATAATAATAATAATAATAATAATAATAATAATAATAATAATAATAATAATAATAATAATAATAATAATAATAATAATAATAATAATAATAATAATAATAAGTGAGTATGATAAGTTATACATTGTATGCTTGATCTTTGAAACTGTCTTTTGCTATGTAAACCACTACGCATGTTTAATTGAAGGAAATAATGTAACTACCAATACAACTACTACTATACTAATAATAATGATTAGGTTTTCCGTAATTTCTGTAATTTTGGCTGTGAGACTGTCTTTAATAATAAATGAATTTCAACCAATATTTGATCGCACGAGTGTTCCGGAGATAAAATAAATACTGAACTATGGCAAGCATGTCCCAAATATGTGACAAAGTGCCCCAAATATAGGAAAGGATATAAAAATATTTGAATACAGTTGTTCTAAGTTAGAAAACCCGAATGCTACAGAATGTCACACATATGAGACAAATGATCAATATATAGGTAAATGTCCCAAATATGGAACGTGATGTCCCGGATATTAGCAAAAAAATATCCAATGTGGACCAAGTGTCCAACTAGTGAGTTTGAGTTTTTTTTTTTATTTTTTTTTTTTACAGATTACCACCACTCACGGGCGGCCCTTTTCAAGAGGGGCAGAAAAACAAAATGAAACCCACCCAATACCCAGCCTAACGCAAATCTCTCGTGACGGCAGACGTGGGTTTTAAAGGAGGAAATTAATACAAGTAGGGAAAAAACAGAAATGGCAACGAGTGCCCAAAACAGAAGTGCTGGAAAGAAGGAGGCACCACAACGAACGAGTCTGGGGAATTTTCAATACTCATGCAAAATTCATGCGAGAGCATGGCACCCCTTGTATTACGAGGGCGACGCAATGGAGGTGGAATGCGAGCGGCTAACTCCTCTGAGCATCTACCGTTGTAGTACTATAGAAAAGAGATAGTGCGCCAACGTCACTCGCAGAATACAGGAGAATTAGAAAGTAGGGGACAGTTAATAGTCTCTTAGCTTTAGACTCAACTCTATCAATAGAAGGGTGGAGCCGGGAGCCCCCCAAATGTGAGAACAGTATCACAAAGGGTAATGAGACCCCTATATAACTGGAGTAATTGCAGAAGAAAAAAATTCCCGCAATCTGAACAGAACTCCCCGTTTCTTGAGGCCACCTTAGCAACCATTGTGATAGGAGTTTCCAAATAATTTGTTTATTTCAACAAAATGTTTAGTGTAACAGGTGAGACGTTAGAACCGTTGAAAAAAAATAGGAAAGTATGAGTGTTTTGAGAGGAGAGTAAATAGTTGAGTTTTTCAAAGATTTGAATTTCACAAGGTTTGCGGTCCCACCGGAAATCCCATCCAGGTCGCAAGAATAAAATCAGAAAGATGAAGACGAGACGGAACTCGTAGGAGCCAAAAGAGGAGCAGATTTAGAAATGATGGAAGAAGAGAACAAACCCTCATCATTGATCACAGACACAACAACCACCTTTGATTGAAAAGTAAGAATAATGGAGATAAAACAGAACCTTGACGAACAGAAAACCACAATTAACAGAAAAGGAAGAAGTCGCCTCCATCAACAACAGCCGATTGCCAAAAAACAAGAAAAAACTTGACAAATTAACAAAGAGAAGAAGGAAACCCAAAGGAAGGAGTTTAGAGAGTAGCGACAGCATGCCAACTCTTCCAGTAGTAATCCATTACTATTTTTAAGTAACCATATTAAATTCAATCCCATATTGCCACTAAGGGGCAAAAACCAATTCAAGGAGATTGGCTATAAAATAGACTAAAGGAAACCCACACACTGTCTCAGGTAAGTGCAGACGGGTTTTATAGAAAGAGCAGTTCAAAGAAGAGTCAAAGATCTTAGCTAGAAGCAAAAGTGAGACTATTACGAAAAGTCTAAAACAAGCGCCTCTTTTCGGGATTGTTGGACATATTCGCGCTTGCACACAGGGAAATGTACAGTATTAGGCATAGAGAGAGAGTAAACGGACAGGGCCACTCGAGCACACTCCCTCAAAAACACGGGAAGGAATTCCATTCGGGCCACTAGCCTTCCTGACACCCATAGATCTCAGAAGTCCCATGACACCAGCGTAATCACGGGAAGAGCATAATGAAACCTGAGAGGAGAAGAACCAGGAGGAGGGATGGAATCTTCCAGGTAAATTAGATGAAAAAAAGAAGCCGAAAGATTAGCTTTCATAGGAGAGTTAGCTACAAAACCGTCAGAGCGAATAATGGAAGGCAGATTTAAAAAAGTTATTAGAGATGTTTGGCAGACCAGAAATTTTTATCAAGGAGAGCCAATAGTTTGTAGCACTCTTTTAGTTGAAACCGCTTAGCCTTGTCGGAATAAGAGCTCTTGCAACGATTTCCGAGTCAGATAGAAATAGTAAATAGAGTATGGAGTACATTCCGCATGCCCCAACTTTTGGCCTTCCAGAGCAAAGTCTCTAGAGTCTAGAATGATCATAGCATAGAGGGAGAAACTATATATCTTATTTAATATATATATAATAATAATATATATATATATAATTATATATAATATATAGATATATAATATACTAACATATATATATATATATATATATATATAATAATATATATATTCACCCCTCGGAAAGGGGGTGCGCACAAGACGGGTTGGCCGTACTCACAACCGTCTACGTGCCTTCCCTTAGTTTTGGCCCCCCCTTTGACCCCCCTTTTATGGCTTAGCCCCTTTTTGATGTTTTTACCTTGATATTTCTGACCTATCATACGTATCAAGCCTGAAATATACCCTTTTAAACGTTCGTGGGGGATTAGTAGATTAACCGAGCACATGCAGATACCTACGCTTACCTGGGTATGGTAAACCTGTCCTAAACATTGAGGTCATGTAGGTACCGTGTCCTGTTATAGACCTGTCCTAACTTATTTTCATCCACACTCACACCTACCCCACCACACACACTACACCAACACACACACACACACAAGCACACAGACGGATACGTATACACACACACACACTACACACCACCCTCACCAACCCGTCCTATATACACACACAACCCCACCCTAATACATACACGCCACCTAGCTCACAACCACCCTACACACACACACACACACACACACACACACACACACACACATCACCACACATAATATATGCAACCAAACCATGCCTTCTCATTCATAAATCTAAGTCAAAAATCTCTCTAACACTAGCTATACAACACAAAATTTAAAATTCAAACAATCAACCCAACTACCTACTGTTAAACATTCGCCAAAGTTCCATACTTAAAACCAGTAAAGCTAACATAACATACAAAAAAAGCGTAACCTAGTTCACACTTTTTCAAGCATATCCTAACATATCAATGTAATTTACATTAACAGCAATATTAACAAAAATTTATCATAACCTTTCCTAATTATCATACAAACCATCGAATATATGCTAACGTAACAAAGTTTTTTACATTAACATAGTATATTTAAAAAAAAAAATTCATCATACCTTACCTATCGTATCATAATCCCCAACAAAATAAAGTAATGAATGTAGTATAAAAACAATATGCAATAGTAACACCTAGCACTTTCAGAAAACGAAATATTTTTGCCTTAGCCCCATTTTTAACAGTTAGTGTTACTATGCTTATTTTAAAATACCATTCATTACTCACAATTTCGGCTATGAACAAAATTAATGTTCTGAGAATATTGTTAAATATAACATGTTAATGGGTAAAAAACTTGTTGACCTTAGGCGTATATCGATGTAGTATGATTCATTAGGACAGGGTTATGATAAAAATTTTTAAATATTACCAGGTTTGTAAAATTAACATCATTGTTTAGAGATATGTCTGAAAAAGTGGTGAATAGGTTACGGTTTTGTATGCTATGTTAGTTACTTTACTGTTGGTAAGGTGGAACTTGGAATTTAACAGTTTATTCGTGCTTAAAGGTATGTTAATTTTGTCGTTGTATATTATATTTCTTAGTTCAGTCTGCTATGTAGTTTTTTGCAGTCTTGAAAATAAAGTATTATTGAGCAAATTTTTGTCTCTTATCGAAAAAGAGTCATTTGCAGCGTATGTGTGTGTATTTATTTCTTAGTTCATAAGCAATAGTTAGTTAGATACGATAAATCTTGTTAAAATTGACTATGTTAATTAAAATTAACATTGATTAGTTAATGATATGAATTCAACAAATTGTGAATCATTTGAATGTTAGTTACTTACATGTGTTAAGTGTGGAACTTCTGTAATGTTAGTTTATTCGTGCTTAAGGTACGTTAGGTTTTGTCGTTGGAAACAATATATTTTAGTTCATGTTTAAATATGGCTTATTAAATTGAAAAACATTTTACGTTAGCATTATATTCGTGTGGTGTGTTGTGTGTGTGTGGGTGTGTGTGTGTGTTAGTGATTGTGTGTGGTTTTGTGTGTGTGTCATTTATTCTCAGTTCATTAAATAGTTAGTTAGATACGAAAGATCTTTGTTAAATGATTACTATGTTAATGTGAAATAACAGTGATATGTTTAAAGATATGCTTGAAATAGTGTGAATAGGTTACTTTTATGCTATGTTATTACTTTACTGTGTTTAAGGTGATTTTCTAATGTTTAGCAGTCTTATTCGTGCTATGTTGTTAGGTGTTCGTTTACATTATATTTCTTAGTCAGATATGCTTATGTTAGCTACTAATGTGAAACTTTGTACGTTGGCATACTATTCGACATCAGTGTGTAAAAGAACTTGATATATGATATTGTTCAAAAGGGAGTAGTATACGCTTTGTATTGCTATGTTAGTTACTTTACTTGGTTAAGTGTGGAACTTGATTAATGTTAGCAGTTTTACTATTCTCTTAAGTTGTTAGGGTTGTCGTTGTTAACATTATATTTTGTATCAGTGATGCTATGTTAGCTTTATTAATGTGACAACATTGTTACATTACTAACTATCATTCGTTGACAGTTGTAAAGTATACTAGATTCTTATATTAGATATCTAACAATATGCTCGAATGTGACTTATGAACACAATATAGCTAGTCACAAGGATAAAAAGCATATCCTATTTAGGAAAATGTGAGGACAGGTGGTGCAAACCGGGCAAGGGATTAGTGCGTTGACTCTGGACTGAATGTACTGAAATTATATTATTTACGTAAATCTGAGTAACATGTATATAAGACAACTAAATATATATCTTAGAATTATACAATATTCAAAATTTACTAAGGTCAAAGTAACACTCTATTAACGTAGTAATATAAAATAAATTAATATTTAAATCCTAGATTTTGAATACATACACAAGAAAATAGAATATAAATCTCACAAATTGGGAATAAAAATTAAACACAAAAAGAAAAATGTAAAAAGAAAGCTATACAAATAAAAATATGATACAAACAAGATATATATTATATTTCAAGTTGACGAAATTTATATAAAAGAATAACAGATTTTGAGAAATAGTAAAAACATATTATCTTTGGCGTGTGTGTGGTGTGTGGTTTGTGCTGTAATTATAAGTAGGGTTTAGTATGGTGTTAGTATGTAGTTTGAGGTGTAGTGATGTAATTCATTTAATCTTAGTTCGATTACAATAAGTTATTAGTAACAAAAGTACCATGTAAAATGAGTAACTAATGCTAATGTGATAATTAATCCTTTTATACATAGGAATATCTTAAAAAAAATAGTGAAATAGTTACATTTAGATATAGCCTATGAATCTATGTATATATCTAGTCTATTTTCTTTTTATTAACACACCAAAGTTCTCTCGCACTCATCTGCAATACCCTAACTTTTCAATACGATAGGAATCCTTTCCTAGTATGCTACCTGAGCCATCTCACGAGACACTCTCTACTATCGACCCATACGATTCTCGCCCCATCGAGCTCCGTCATTCTCTCACCCTTTCGTATCTCACTTGCGTATGATCTCTATCGTTAAGCACTGGGTTTGTCAAGTTGCTCATTCGCTACTATCTCTAGCCAACACTGCATTCATCCATCGTGTTTCTATATGGGGCCTTAGCTGGTCTCGGCCGGCCTCCATTCAGCATTCTTTTCGCCCGCCTTCCTCCATTCTTTCATCTGCCCATACGCATCATAGCTTCTTTTATTTGCTTATTCACTGAGGCATTCCAATTCTCTGCTAATCCTCGACTTCTTTCTTACTCTCAGGGTAACCCCCATTATCAACCTTAACCTCATCTCGCTGCATCTATCTTCCTTTTACTTATTAACCCATCCAACATTCCCATAATCAGTATAAGCCATATCTTTAACATTCTCATTTATTATTAATGTACTTATATTAAATTGGTGATATTTAAATAGGTTTTGGATATATATATAATTGTTTATATTAAAATAGTAATAATATATAATAAGTAATATAATTAATAATTATATAATAATTGTAAGTAAATATAGTAAAATATAATATTAATATTACAATACTATAATGATAATAATAGTGATTATTGAACATAATATATAGTTCATAATTGATAAAGCATTTATTAAGTAATATATATGATGTAAATTTTTTATTTAGATATATATATTATATAAAGCGCCCGATAGCTCCAGTTAGAGCAAATTCGCCAACCAACATCCCGATTCCAACTTCGTGAGAATTAAGCTACCCCTTGGTCTTGCTCTCCTGCTCACGTAAACGATACACCCCGCCTATATAGCTCGCCCTGAACCTTTATCTCTGTTAAAAAAAAAAAAAGTACCTATAAAAATTCTTGGTATTTCTCCTTCTTTAACAAGTATGCTGGAACATTGTTCAAAAAAATTTCCTTCTTTTCCTAAACGACTTCATTCGTCCCAGCCTGTTCAACATCAGCCCAAATATTGAATTCTTCCCGTTCATCATCCTTCTATCTATTTATCCTCCTCACCCTCACTTCATGAACTTCTTTCGTGCTATATTCCAATCCATTCATCGCATCCACATCTCGTAAATCCACCCACTCCTCCTTATTAGCGTCCTCTCACAACCAGGAGTGGCCGGCATTCCTGTCTAAAATCTCCTCAAACCTCATCATATAAGTAATTATTAAGTTATATATATATTAATATATTTTAAATATATATATAATTATAATATAATATATAATATATATAATAATATATTATATTAGTACTTATATATATATACATAATATAATAAACTAAATATATATAATATATATATATATAATATTTTAATTATTATAATATAAAATAATATATATAATATATAATGTTATTTATAATTATAAATATATATATATATTATATAATATTAATACTGTACCAGACTGAGATTATCTAGTGTACATTGATGTATTCTTGCTTGACAGGCATGCAGACTGACTAGAAAGCAATCTTTCAAATTCAAATGCTGCAAACTTAAATAAATATATGAATTCAATCCGCTAATTTGCCTAAAGCAACTTATCTCGTTGTGACCTGAAACAAGAATGAGTGACTACAATTGTCTTAGGGAAGTTTTCTTAAAGATTTTTAACGAAGCTTACATTATATTGTTAGCATAATATTACCTAAGTATTAGGTAATAATTAGTAATTTCTTTGAATACAAAATTTACGAGGATCCACTTATGACATAATAACCTAAATAAATACAAAGGTTTTAATTTTTAAATACATACATACGACTTACAAACACATACATACATACCTACATATTACAAAATACATACATACATACATAAACATACATACCATATACATACAAAACACACTACAACATACATACATACATCAAATTTAAACTAATATATACATATAAAATAATAATATATAATATATATTATATATGAATATATATATATATATATTATATATATAATATATATAAATATAATAATATATATAACAAATATATATATAATATATATATATATAATTAAATAAATAAAAATATATAATATAATATATAAATTATTAAATATAATAATATATAAAATAATATATAATAATAAAATTAATATATAATATTATATTATAGTATATATATAATATATAATATATATAAATATATAATTATATTATATATATATATATATATATAATAATATATATATATAAATAATATATATATATATAATATAGATAATATATAAATATAATAATAAAATATTAAATTAATGATATATAATATAATAATAATATTAAATATTATATAAAGTAATATAATATAAATATTATATATATATATAATAAAAAATAATATACGTAGATATAATAATATATATATATATATATAAATATATAAATATATATAATATATAAAAGTATTTTATATATTAAATATTAAATATAGTATATTAATAATAAATAATATAATATTATTATAATATATAAATTATACCATATAATATATTAATAATATAATATATAATAGATTATAATAGATAATTAAATATATAAATATATAAAATATTATACAATATATAAAATATAACTTGGGCGTTTAGCTTGACAATGTGTGGGGTGTGTGGTTTGTTGTTGTGTGTGTAGTGTGACATTATCTTAGTTGATACAATATTTATAGGATACATAAATCTTGGAAATATCTATATTAATGTAAAAATTAGCATTTGATATGTTGAGATAGGCTGAAAAAAAGTGGAATAAGTACTTTTGCATGTAATTTATACTTACTGTTTCAATATGAACTTGCTAATGTTAGCAGTTTATTGGTGTGTGTGTGTTGGTGTGTGTGTGACGTGTTTGTGGTTGTTGTGTGTGTGTGGTGTGTGTGTGTGTGGTGTGTTGGTGTGTGTATAGTTATGATAGGTTTTGATAGGTTATTTTAAAAATTAACTATGAAATTTTTTTTCAAAGAACTTACTGAGTGTATCTTTGGTGAAATGACGGATGATCTGTGAGAAATTGACGGATTGATCAGGTGAAGTGACGAATGGTCGTAGTGAACTGACTTATTATATGTAAAAATGCAAATTTTACGTTATAAACATGGAAATTTCATACAATTTTAGTAAAAACAAATGTTTAAAGCAAATAAAACAAAAATCAATAAAAGTTTTTTTTATGTATACAAAATATGACTGATCAATAATCAATAGATCAATAGATCATAGATCAATAGATCATGGAACTGTGATGGGTAGGGGATTTACCATTACGGGTTACTGATTTAACTCTTATATTTATTAACACGCAAATTTTTTGCTTATAAACATGAACAAAATTAAATTTTTTTTATTATATTTTAGAAATAACATAAAAAAAAGTTTTAAAAAAAATAAAATTTGTTTAAAAAAAAATTTTAAATAAAAAATAAAACTAAAAAAAAAACATTAAAAATTAAAAAAAAAAATCAAAAACACAAAGTAAAATGAAAGCTAAAAAGTATTAGAAAAAAAGTTAAGAAAAATAAACTTAAATAAAAAAAAAAAAAAAAAAAAAAAAAAATAAAAAAAATTTAAAATTTATATAAAAAATAATTAGAAAAAAAATTTAATAAAAAAATAAAAAAAATTAAAAAATAAAAAATTAAAAAAATTAAAATAAAAAAATTAAACAGAAGTGTAAAAGTAAAATAAAACTATAAAAAAAAATATAGTGAAAATAAATTAAATAAAAAAAATAAATGAAAAAAATTTAAAAATAAAAAAAAAAAATACCCAAAATGTCGAGTATAAATTATAAACGGGAAATAAAACTATATAAAAAATAAATTAAAAATAAAATTTATTAAAAAATAAAAAAAAAAATTAAACAAAGAATAAATGTAAAAAGAAACTTATAAATATAAATATAAATGTCAGTCTTCAACATTTGAAAAACGGGTTATCTTTGGCAAATGCCAATGCAATTGACACATTTACATTAGAACAGAACATTATTGAACCACATGAATTGTATTATTAACGAAGTACTAAACTCAGACCGAACCGGCTCCCAGCACCGGTGTCGGTACCGACTCTGAATCCTTCTCCTACTAATCCTTCCTCATTCTTCTTCCTTCCTCCTTCTGTTTTGCCTTCCATGCATTTCTTCTTTTTTTCAGGAGGGGACCCTCTTCGGGGGGTTCCTGGACTCTGAATCCAAATCCGAATCCGACTCAGAATCCTTCTCCAACTCCGAATTCGAATCATTCTCCAAATTCAGTATCACATCATTTTAATTTTAGGGGAAGCGGCTCCCCTACGGGCAAGAGGACTAATCTTCTCTACGACGATATTACGTCATCATATATCCGCATCCAAATTTAACCGATGCGAAAGCCTAACAGTTTTCAAGGCGAATTTGGAACCTCGCTTCTAAGGGCAACACCTCCTTAGTGACCTACGTCTCCAAAACTCGGCGGTAATCAGTTTAAGTTTAACACCTCAATAGACAATAAACCAAGTTTGAAAACGATACCTTAACTCCTTCGTAGCAAAAAGTGGTATCGCTCAAATCCTGCCAATACTACCACGATTAATCGAATGTTAATTATAGTAATTAGGCTAAACCTCAGGAAAACGGTCCTCCAGACCTTAAATTCGGTCTCAACGACCTTAAAAACCCTAACCTTGACACGTCAAGCTTAAAAACCAAAGTTGCAAAATGTTGCTTGGCAACATTCAACATCCGGTTGATCGTCGGAGCAGTTTGACCGTCATGTGCCACCCCTTGCCTACTTGGAGATAGGCTAAGTTTTATGATCAATGTTAGTTCCTTTACCTTGTTATAGGAACTTTTAATGTTACAAGATTATTTATAAGTACAGATTAGTGTTGTTGTTTTACATTACGTTCTATTCAAGTATATTATTATTAGCTTTGTCAGTCCATAGTAGTTAGGATATCATAAATTGCAAGTGTTGTAAAGATTACTATGGACAATGGATAACTTTGTAAAAGCCTTACATGATCACTTTGTAAAAGCTTTACATAATAACTTTGTAAAATCTTTGCATGATCACTTTGTAAAAGTTTTACATAATAACTTTGTGAAAGCTTAACATATTTGAATAATAACATTGTCTATAGAACTGGTCTCAAAAATTGTTCATGAAACTCATCTCCAAAATCATTTAAAAAAGTTAAAAATGTGAAATTATAAAAAATGTTTATATTTTTGACTGATAATTTTGCTTTAAAGACCAATATAAAACTTCTATTTGCATAACTGAAGATTCAGAAATAGCTTAAATTCTCATCTATTTTGGACATACAACATCACAATAGTATCAATTATTTAAAAAACCATTTGTTTATTTTTTTTATTTTTGTTATTCCAAAACCACGTGCATCAAAACAGCTGATCAAAAAAATTTGTAAACATCGTTCATTATGCCCCGAAATTCGTGCTAAAACTTTATTAGCATTTCTTATCGAGCGTTAGTCACAAATGCAAAATCGAAAACGCGCCTAGTAAATTTGAGAATGCGGTATACCGGAAATTTGTCAACATCGCAATGTTTTTAAAGTAAAACTATGAAATAATTTGTGTGCTAGTCTATGGATAGTAATGGTTAGTCTATTGTTAATTTCTGTACGTGTAAATATACTCGGCGATGTAAATTACATGATTTGTTAGAAAATGATAAGTTTGTAAGAATTACTGTGTTAGCTGGCTGATGATGTGTAGAAACGTGCTTAGGTAGTTTTGCTGATAATGTTAGGTTGGTAAATTTTGGAATGTTTCTTTCTAAATTGACGTGGAATCAAAAATATGTATATTTGAACATGCTGACACTTTGATGAATGTATATCAATCTAGTTCAATATTCTGTATCTTATAGTTTGCGACACCTTGAAGATTTTGCTCGATATACTGCTTTAGCTGATGAGTATTATTTGGAAAAGTGCAGGATAATGATTTTGGTATCCCACTTATAGCACTTTACCATTATAAGAGGGAAAACTTTAATGTTAGAGATAAACCTGAGGTATGTTAGGTTTCCTTGTACATTATATTCTTAAGTCAGGTTATGATATGTTAGGCTTTATTGATGTGAAAAAACTTTATTACCAATTCTTTCCAGTATTATAACTATTGAAAAAAGATACATTTTTAAAATACCATGTTAATTAAAATTAACATGATATATACGTTTGTATGCAATTGTTATTACTTTACTTTTTAATAGGATTTGTTAATATTGCAGTTTATTTCGGTGTAGGTATGTTAGACTCACCCGCGACTTCACAATCACACATCCAAACCCACTCCTTAGCTCATCCATATAGAGAACACCCACTTTTCAACGTACTCTATCTTCTGAAGCTATTCCTCACCTTAGGCAACATATTCGTTGACAGCATAATTAAAGAACTTATTTTTATATATGTTTATCAAAAGATTACTCGAAATATACTTGAAGAATAAATCAATAGTCATGGAAGGATGGGTTGGTAGAGGAGTAGATGGGTGGGTGGTTTGGTTTACTTTGCTTCCTCTATCTTGCTTTCCTCATTATAGTTACTATATATTTTATCAAAGAACTTATTTTAGTTATTTGGATAAAAACTTTGTTAATGTTTCATTATTCGTGGGATTATGATATTTAGACATTATTATAAATTTTGTTAAATATTACCTCTTATTATAAAGTAAAAAACTTGTACTTAGCATATATTCATTGTCTGTAGATTATTTAGAATAATTTAGAATAAATTTGTTAAAATTACCATTTAATTAAATTAACTGTATTTAAATATGCTGACAAAGGTGAATAGTTACTTTGTATCTAATGTAGTACTTACGATTCTATAGTATGAACCTTTGTTAATGTAGCTGTTTATTCGTGCATAAGTATGAATGGGTTGTCTTTGTACATTATATTCTTAGTTCAGTATATGTTATGCTATTGATGTGAAAACTCTGTTACGTTATCATCAATTCGTTGTCTATATAAAGAATTATTTTATATTAACCAAACTCAAGTATTCAGAAATAGAAACAAAAACAATTTCGTTTTGTCTTTTTAAGTATTACTTGGCTTTAGTATCAGATAACATACACTACTATTAATATTCAAAAACTTATATCTATGTCAAGTGAAAAATTCAAGTTTTAGAGTATTGTCACTAGAGGGTAATAGAAAATTAAAATAAACGCTAAAAAATATAAAGTAAATATCTTCAGTTGCTAAAAATTTAACAATTATATAAATTTATAGGTTACCCTTAAATTTAAAATAACTTTATAAATCTTTCTTTCCATTTACATTTTTGCTATAGTCACTTTTCTTCATCTTAACTTTTAATTTACTTTTACTCTTCGTTTCCCTTTTCTACTAGGAATGTGATAAGATATAACAACATTTATTCGCACTTATCATCAATTCGTGTCATATATAAAAACTATTATGATATGTTTCCAAATATACTCAAATATACAATCAATGACCAATATCAAAAGCAATATGGAGCTTTTTTTCCCAGAGACATTATTTTTTAGCATCATAAAACTATTACCACTACATTATATTTTATTCAAAAGTTTACGTGAACTGGTTTTATTTTCAATTATCGGGATATGAATATAATAATTATAAAATTTTTTAATATACATTAAATGTAATAAAAAAAAACTTTTACTATCATATATTCTCTTTCCTCGTTAAAGGATAAAAATTTTTTTAAATATACCATGTTAAAATAACATCATATGTTAATATCTTGACAAAGTTGAATAGTCTATTTATCTATGTACAAATTACTTTAAGTATAACTTTAATTTTAGTTATCGTGTGTAATAGTTAGTCTTTAATATATTCTTATCATGTCTATGTTAGCTTTATTTAATGTAAAGACTTGTTAAGTCAGCTATATTCCAGTATATAAATAATATTTATTTATGTTATCAGAAATGATATTCGAAAATGATCGAATCAAATATCAATAATCAAATAATCATAACAATGCTTAGGATGATTTGATTCGTCAGTAATTCATTTTCCTACCTCTGTTTTTACTTAATATGTTGTCAAAATATTTATTATTGATAAAATTATGAGTTTAATTATTTTGGATATATAGTAAACTATGAAAATTTTCTAAAATACCTACTATCTAAAGTAAAAAACTTTACCTAGCAAATATCTCTTATAAATTTTCGAGAACTAGATAAATTTTTTAAAAACCTTTTAAATTTAAAATTAACTTAATTTAAATATGCTCACAAATTAATATTACTTTATGCTATATCACTTAACTGCTAGTATCTCTCTCTGCCTCCCCCTTGTAAGAATACCTAAGTAACATAAAGTACAACATAGCAACAAAACTAACATTCCGCCCGTATGAATAATCTGCTAACCATATCAAAATAATTATTAAATTAACATGTAATATTTAACAAAAATTATCATAACCTTGTCTAATATCATACAGGACAACAATAATGCAGTAATAAAATATAATTACGCAAGTAATATAGCAAAAATTTTACCTTATACTCTAACTATCATAATCCCCCAAACGAATAATTACAAACAAACAAGTTTTATCCAAACATAACATAAAAAATAATTCTTTGAAGCAACATATCTAGAATCATAGGTACTATCCTAAAGCATAAATTCAAAGTCAAAACCCCACTTCCCTACCCCCCACCCCTTACTCCCACCCTCCATATCTATTTACTATTAAAGTATATGATTAATCACATTCAATATCTTCTGTAAACAAACATAAAAATAGTTCTTATATACTAGCAAACAAATTGCTGACTTAACAAAGTTTTCACATAATAAGCTAAGCATACATACCTGAACAAAAATAAATGTAAAACAGCCAAAAACCTACCACCTACACACGAATAAATACCAACATTAACAAAGTTCCATACTTAACACATGTAAAGTAACCTAACAAACATAGCATACAAAACGTAACCATTCACACTTGTCAAGCATATATCTAACATATGAATGTTAATTTTACCTAACTAGTAATATAAGCAAAAATTTATTATAACATATCATACTGACCAACGAATATTATGATAACGTAACAAGTTTTTATTACATTAACATTTAATATTCAACAAAAATCATCAATATATGATATAACTTTCATAATCACTGAAAAAAAATAGAATACATTTATAGTTTTCTAGTCATTCCAATAAAGTTCTTTAATAAAAAATCATAGTAAATGAATAGTTTACTGATCCTAAAACAGTAAATCAATCAATCAGTAAATCAAACCACCGCCCACCCCTCCCTCTATTACTATCTATTATCATTATCTATTATCATCATTTTCAATTATATTGAAAACATATTAAAAAAATTCTTAATACTGGACCAACGAATGATGATAAAACTAACCAATTCTCACTCAATAACTACTATAACTCTGGAAACTAAATATAATGGTACAACGACAAACTAACATACCTATGGCACGAATAAAAGCTAAACATTAAACAAATCCATACCTAAAGAAACATAAAGTGGACTAAACATAGCATACAAAACTAAATGTATCCCCACTTTTAAAATCTCAACATCAAATTAATTTTAAATAACATGGTAAATTTAACAAAAAATTTATCATAACCTTGCTAATATCATACGACCAACGAATATATGCTAAAAAGCAAATTTTTACGTTAACATAAATTAAATATAACAAAAAGTATCAAAAGATTAACCTTAAACTAAACTATTCATGAAAACCCCCCCCCCAAAAACAAAAAATTAAAAATTGCAAAACCCCTGACAAAAGAATTATCCAAACCAACATTCCAAAATAAGTCTATTTTCTATGTAGGATGTAAAGTTAAAAGTTTACTATCCTAAAGCATAATCCAGTAAATCAGGGTAAATCAAACCACCCGCCCCACCCCCCCCCAATCCATGATCTATTTATCTATTATCTATATATCTATTCCGATACTTTAATAAACATAATAAAAAAAATCTTTAATACGCTTTTAAAAAATATGCTAAGGTATCGGAGTTTTCACATCAATAAAGCTAACAATAACGCGTGAACTAAGAATAATGGTACAACACAACCTAACAACCTTATGCACGAATAAACAGCAACATAACAAATTCCAACCTATGAACAGGAAGTACAAACAAGCAACAAAACGAACCATCACACTTGTCAACATATCTCAACATCAAATAATTAAAACATTAATATTTAACAAAAAATTTATCATAACCTGGTCTAATTATCATACAGACAATGAATATATTCTAACGAACAAAGTTTTTTACTTTACATAAAAGGTAAATATTAACAAAAATATCATATCTTACAAATACATAATCCCCAACGAATAATACAAACATAACAAAGTTTATCCAAACAAACATAAAAAAATTCTTGATAAAATATCATAGTAAAGTGCAATAGTTTACTGATCCTAAAGCATAATCGTAAATCAGGAAATCAACCAACCACCCACCTTACCCACCTCCATCCTCCATGATCTATTGATTATATTGATGTCATTATTTCGAGTATCATTTGATAAACATAATATAAAAAATATTCTTATATACAACCAAACAATATGTGCTAACGTAACAAAAGTTTTCAACATCAATAAAGCTAACAACTACAAACCTAACTAAGAATATAATTACAACGAAGATCTTAACAACCCTACCACGATTAAACTGCCCACGTTAGAAAATTCCCATACTTAACAACAGTAAAGTAAATAACATGGCATACAATAAATATATATCAATTAATTTACATTTAATTAACTCGGTAATATTTAACAAAAAATGTATCATAACCTTCTCTAATTATCATCTTGAATGGATCAATATATTTAATTTAACCTTATTTTCACATCAATAAAACAAACATATCATAACCTAACTAAGAATATAATGTATACGACAAACCTAAACATACCTCATATAATAACTCTAAACATCACAAAGTTCCCACTTATCAATTAAAGTACATAACAGTGCATACAAAACGCAATCTAATCCTCACTGTTCCAACAAATACACAGCTAAAGCAGTATATCCTGGCAAAAATCCTTAACAAAGTGTCCAACCTATCAAAGATACCAAAATTTAACATTATGAATTGATACTACCTTCATCAAAGTATCACGCGCTCATGCAAAATATATATATATTGAAAACTCAACCAGAGCACTAACATTAGCAAAATTCTCAGCCAACCTAACATTACTCAGCAAAAACCTAACCTAAAGCCCACTTTTCTAACAACATCATCACCAGCACACATAATATCTTACAAAAAACTACATTTCTCTAACAAAACATGTTAATTCACATACCAATAATATTAACAAAACGTAACAAGAAATTAAAATAACAAATACTATAGCTATCACAGACAACCAAAATTATTTCATAAGTTTACTTAAAAACAAACTATGTGCCAAATCACGTTAAAACCCATTCTCAAATCTCACTAACCGTTTCCATTGCATTTGCAACGCTCGATAAAAATGCCAATAAATTTAGCACGAATTCGGGCATTAATCGAACTTTTTACAAATTTTCATCAGCTTTCTGATGAAACTTGTTTTGAATAACCAAAAGAATAAAAAAATAACAAATTTTATACAAATAATGATCAACTATTATGAGCATCATTTGAAAAAGTAAGATAAGCTAATTCATGAATGGAAACATCATCAAATCAACGACCTTACACCCCCATCTGTTTGTTACATTTGTTCATAATATCAGTATCGCACGGGAAAGACCAACCTAACAGAATTTAGGAAATCCTACGTTGTTACATTTTCCAAATTTGCTAAATACAAATAACGCAAACTTTAGCATTTAATAAATTTCCGGTAGGCAAAATGCAAAAATCAAAACCCTTAATTAAAATAAAAACGCATCACACCAAGATGATCAATTATATATCCCAAATGGAAACCAAAACCCTTTCTACAGAAACCCAAAGCTAATACCACTCAAAACATATCATGTTAATTACATTTCATAGAGATTAACAAACACTAGCAAAAATTATCATTCCTAACCTAACATCACCACTGGACAAATAATAAATCACTACTTCACTAAGAACTAATTTAAAAACAACAAACAAAGGCATACAGACCTACTCAAACCTAACATAACAAATTCCCTACTTAACAAATAAAATAATAACATTAATCATAAAACTTAGCCTATCTCCCAAGTAGCAAGGGGTGCACAACATCCAGACTGACATCCGGAAGTGGCAACCGGATGTTGCAAATGTTCAAAAGCAACCTTTTCAACATTTGGTTTTCAAGCTTACGTTCAGTTATGAACGTAACCAATTTAAGCTGAGGACCGTTTCTGGGTACCCCCTAATACTAAATTAACATCATAATCTGTAGTATTGCAGATTTGGACGATACCCACTTTGCTACAAGAGTTAATGTATCGTTTTCAAACTTGGTATTGTCTATGCATTTAAACGTTAACTGATTACCCCCATTTGGAAACCGTATCACCCCTAAAGTTTCCCCTTAGAACAGTCAAAATTCTTCATGACAAACCCAGTTACTTAATGTGTGGGTATGTGAAAATGTGGATGCCGATAATATGACGTAATACGTCTAGACGAGATTACGTCCCCTTACCCCCCGGGGGGACGCTTCCCCCTAAAAATTAAAATGATCTAGGGGAAAACTCAAATTGGAAGAAATATCGAATTATCATGGGGAGAAATTACGGAGTCGGGATTCGATGATTCAGAGTCCAGGAACCCCCCAGGGTCCCTCCTGAAAAAAAAGAAGAAAATTGCAAGGAAACCAATAAGAAAAAGAAGAGAATGAAAGATTAGTAGGAGAACAGGATCTACCACCACCCTCGAGCCTGCGTCTGATTATAAAACATCGTTTAATAATACAAATTCTATCGTTCACATAACTGATTCTTTCTAAATCACTAATCGTCAATTGCATTTGCATCTTGCAAAGAACCCTTTTTCTAAATGTTGAAGACTACATTATATATTTATATATAAGTTTTTTTAAAATTTATCTTGTTTAATTTTTTTTATTTAATTAAATTTTTTTTGAACTTATAATTGAATATAATTTGTTTTCAATTTTAAGTGAGTAACCAAATTACTTTATTTTTTTTTTATTTTAAAATTTTTTTTCATTTATTTCTCTTGAGACCATTTGAACTATATTTTTTATAAGTTTATTTACATTACAACTTTGTGTTAATTATTTTAATTTTTTAATTTATTTTTATAATTTTTTTTTTTATTAAATATTTTTCTAACCTAATTTAATATAATTAATTTTTTTTAATATTTTTTTTTTTTTGTGTTGGGTGTTTATTTTTCACATATTTTTCTCATCTTTCAAATTTTATACTGAGATAACTTTTTTTTAATTTTAATTTTTTTTATTTTTTATTTTATTTAAATTTCCCAAATTATTAGTTAAAACGCGATCCGTGACAGTCGACTGCTATATTCGGCAAGGTTACTATACTGCTGCGTATACACCAGATATATACGAGTATTCTTTCATGTTATTACGAAAAACAATTTCGCATAAAGAGCAGTTCCTATCCACTCCACCTATCACATATCTCGCGAAGCACCACTGCTCTTACATTACTTTCCACTGAAATCCATGTCAATAACAGAATATCCTCGAGAAGAATATAAGACAACCCCCTCCCGCACACGCTCTTGATATCTAAGAAGTTATTACTATTTGATCGCTAACTATTTCATGCATGTCTACTTAATCTACCTCTGATTCAAGTCTTATTTTGACTCTAACATTAACTACAAAAACTTATATTGATTTTTCCTCATTATTTCTTCAAAACATTTTTGTTATTAGTTATCTAATATAATTTGCATGTGCTATATCATGATTATATATAAAGCGTAAAAAAATATTGATAACATTATCTATATACCCACAAAGGTCGAGTCTAAAGCCTGAAGTAAATCACATTAAAACCATGCTAAATCAAACGAGAACCAGCACTCAGCACATTTTATACTAGAGTTAAATAACAATATGATCAAATGTATCTCACAGTCAAGTCATTTGTATATAACAATCAGAACAAGCAAAATACAATAATTACGTGTAGAGGAGAAATATAATATAATAGTTTTCAGTCATATGTATTCGATTTATATGTAATATATATAAATATTATATCAAAATCAAATTATAGCTAATATTTCACCCCATTTAGGGGCTCGAGCCGACGGGGATATACAATACAGCAGACAGCAGCAACGAAGTCCACACACCATACACCGAGCAGCGACACCTACACACAAACACACAACGAGCGAGAGCGAGCGCGCGACACACACACACCAGCACCACGAACGACGAATAAACTCGAATCATTTAGCAACACTGATCCTGCACCATCCCTATCAGCAAGGAGCAACCTTTTACCCTATGCCGTATTCCTTTAGTTACATAGACAAAACGATTACACAACTATAATGTACACTTTTATTAAAACGTGATGAAACGAGATATAAAAATTGTTTGAGAATTAAGGTTTAATTTTACATTAACATACCAATATTTAACAAAGATTTATTCGTATCCTAACCTAAATTTATGATAAATCCTCAATACGTGGATAAAAACTCACATAAGTCTCTGACCAAGCGAGCGAGCAACACACATCACCACACAAGTCCGACGACACACCACACACACAGGCATCATATCCACTCAGGCCACTACTCACACCCAGACGAAGTTAAATACTACGCTGAGGAGACTTAGTTCTATAGTCAACCCCCTTAGTTCCACCTCAGAGCATCGGACTCGAGCTTCCATTACCGCGTGAGAATATCTCTATAAGCGGTAGAGTTTTTTAGAACAAACGGAAAGTTCGATTCCCAATGCAACGAATACTGTAAATCTGCAATCAGAATCCATAGTACAAATACCATAGGATAGATTAAAAAAACTATCACGCTACGCATTTAATATTAATCTTCCTTCCCTGCAATTATAGCGCCAAAATGACTTAAAATTTGTGTTGCAGTGCATTGTTATATTAAAGAATAAACACAAAAAAAACTCATCGTAAGCTAAACTACAATACTATGATCACAGACTATATAGAACAGCTCTAAACCTGATTACCAACACTGCTTCTTACACGTAAGAATTATTATCCTGTTTAACTATATCGATGTTTCACACTTATTTATCTATTTCAGTTACATGAACTAATAAAGTTGGCCGATATGTAGAAATGAACAGATATGTAACAAAGAGCTATAATGTAATAATCTAAAAGCAACCCTAACAAAATTTATTGTATATAAAATCTAGATAAGATATTAAGTGACATAAAGCAAAAAGAGCAGCGAGCACTACTCAAGCATACAAGACTTTCGAAGCAATTAGACTATCTGAACACCACATCACAGCATATCACTCACAGACACACACATCAACAACCTATATATGGAGAATTAATCTGATTACTTATAATTTTATCATAACTAATATCAGATTATATCTTATAAAAAATTTGATATAAATAAAAAATTTTGTTAAATAATATACGTAATATATAAATACATTCTTACATTTATTCTTTGGTTGTGTTAAGTTTAAGTATGTTCAATCACACTAATAATCTATTTTTATTAAAAATTATTATTTATTTTTTTTGTTTAGTTATTTCTAAAAATAATAATCATAATTGTATCTATTAATATAATTAGTATTTATTTTTTTTATTACTAAAATTTATAAATTTTGGTTTTTTGAAAGTTTAATGTCCGTAACAGTAAAAAAATTATATAATCATATTAGAATCAGTAATAATACAAACCATCACCTACCCTCTCCTTATAATAACTTAGAGGGCTCAGGTTCGAAACCCACAAGGACAGATTAATAATTAATATCTATATATTATCTAGGAGCCTATATGTATTCTATGATCTATCATTATTCTGAGAGCAATAATATTAGATAAATACATAATAATTAAAATCAAGTATCATATAAATAAAATCAGTGATTAGAGTCTGAGAGCAAGATAGGAGAAGAGAGAAGCTAAACTAACAAAAGGTTAGCACATGTAAATATTGCTTACTTGCCATGATCCCAGCACCTGAATATTCTAGATATTAAATTTATTTAAGATTACGTACAACACGACAGAATTATATCGCTAACACACCTAGTTAAGTTCAAGCTTATATTAATACATTGCGATTTTTTACAACATTTACTTCAAAGAGTGCTCAACCAGCGTAATCTCTAAAGCATGGTAAATAACGAACGAGTATAGTCTAGGATGAGTTCTCACTATATATTAAAGCTAGGTTAGCGTGTAAATTTAAGTATGGTCAACAGGTGAGGTTCTAGCGCGGTAGAGATTCACGGAGATAAGGTCATAAACAGGGATAGAGCTAGAGTTCATAGTTTAAAGCTAGTTAGAGTATCATGTCTAGGAAATTTAGATAGATGCTACAAGTTAGGTTAGGTTACGGGATACAAGAGGATGCACGACCTTATGATAGTTAAAGCTAACATAGCGAGTAGCAGAACGAAAGCTTAATTTAGGTTATAGAAGTCTATGATCAGACGACTAAAGGTCTATGGATCTCAAGCTTAAGAGTTAAGTTAACGTGAAAGGTTATAGCGTTACGGTGTATCAAGTGAGAAAAGCACACGTAATAGCGTCTCACTCTAAGTTAGGAATACAGACTAAGGTTAGGATAGTCATTTACAATTAATAGAATACGACACTAAATGCACACATTATTATCCTATAACATATCTTTAACACTATCCCCAATGTAAGTTTTTCACATAACAAGAATTATATTGTAACATATTGCAAATGATGTCGGATCCGTAACCGATAACATGAAGGAAACTTGTATAGTAAAGTAATGAAATTTTACTTACATATCTCTAGATGCACAAGACTAAGGATATTATCACTCTAGCTACATATCTATAAAGGATAATTAGCAAAGCTCCTCACTATACAATCGCTCTACATCATCATACCCCATATATCATACGTCACAATACACAATCCAAACATTCTACGACACACACACACGCTAGAAATAAACGCTATATATACGAACACTAAATGATATATTCAACATTAATTAAACGCTAATCATACTTACTCTATAAGAAGTAAATATATAATTGATATATTACAATACGACAATATATACCTATAAATCATACCTATAACACCGAATAAACGCAACAATTAAACAAAGTACCTACTATACTGTAAACAACTATATTAAGAAACTATAATACATAGCATACAAAAATATAACGAAACCTTAATTCACTAAGGCACAACAAATTCTTGCTTTTCGAGAACTTCATCAATTTCAATTCTATCCATCCTAACTTATATTAGAATATAAACATAATATATTATATCGTAATTACCTAACTCATTATATATATAACTATTTCATCTTCATGTCAATTTCCTCACTATATAAATACCACCACACACACAGAACACACACACATACCTACACACACACAAATATATCTAACCCTTAACAATTTCACATTAAAAACTAACATACAACACCTACTAATAATATAATATACAACGACAAAACATACCTTAGGCACGAATAAACTGTTAACACACAAAGTTCCACACTTAAACCAGTAGTAACTAACTAGCATACAAAAACGTAACCTAAACCCACTTTTCAGACATATCTCTAACAAATAATGTTAATTTTACCTTAACATAAGATTAATAAAAATTTCATAGCCCCCTGAGGATTTCACTAACCATCGAAATACGCAACGTAACAAATTTTACATTAAACATAGTTAATATTAACAATCAATCATCAAACCTACCTAACTATTCATAAATCCCCCCACGAATAATTGCCAGTAAGAATGTATATAAAAATCTACCAATAAGTAACAACCTAACACTGTAAAAAAGGAAGGCAAAATATTTCACGTACCTCCTGAAAAGTGTAGTTTACTTATGAAATGTTTATAATTCATTATGACTGCAATTATTCGTTGGATTATGATATTTAGTTAATGATGAATTTTTTTTAAAAGTTTAAGACATAAAAAAACTTACCTTACATATATCGCATGTTGTATGATAATTAGACAGTGTTATGACTTAAATTTTGTTAATATTGCCATCAGTGAGTGGTGAAGAAATTGTTAAATATTGCTTGAAAAAAGTGTGAATAGTTACTTTTGTATGTTTTGTTAGTTACTTTATTGTGTTAAGTTGGAACTTTGTTAATTGTAACAGTTTATTCGCTTAAGGTATGTTAATTTTTGTCGTTGTATATTATATTCTTATTTCAGGTGGTGAATGTTATCAATTAACGTAAAGCCATTGTTACTAGCATATATTTGTTTGAAGTGGTGTAGGAGTTTGTGCTGATTTGTATTGTTGCAGGTTTTCGGTTTAGCTGGGTAGTAGCTAGGGTGGGTGTGTTGGTGCTAAACGGTGTGAGCGACAAATTGCTGAGGCGTTTGGAGCTCTTGGCTTGGTTATGTTTGGTCTGTGCAAAGGATGTGAGGAAAGAAGGGAGACAGGCGAGACAGACAACGACATACGCATGGAGGACATACCACCCAAGACGCAGAGCTCAGGGGCGCGCGAATCCCACGAAGCCCCACGAACCTGAAGAAAGCGGCAAGCAGGCCCTGGAACCAGAGGCAAAAATCAGGCAAAAACAGCAAAAGGCTAAACCCCTAAAGGGCAAGCCAAAACGAAGGGAAGCACGGTACGACCGGGCGACGCCCACCCCCGCGCGCACCGTGCCAAGCCCAAATATAATTAGAAAAAGAAGAAAAGATAATAGAGAAAAAAAGAGAGGAATAAAGGATATAAAGAGAAACGAGAGGAAAAAAAGGAAGAAAATAAAGTAATAAAAAAAAGAAAAAGATATAAATAAGGAGACAGAAAGCTTAAATACTATTAATGCTACAGTAAAACGGATTACATTGCTGGAATGCTGGAACACAATAAAAATCCTGAAAAATGCAAAAAAAAAACAAAATAAAATAAATGAAAATGGAAATAAAAAAAAATTTTTATATCAAAAAATACAATAGCTAAACTGAAAATGAAATACATTTTTGGAATCCTGGCTAATTTTGACATAGAAAATGTAAAAAAAAAAAAAAATTATTTTGTTAATAATTATAGGTAATATGATTAGAAGCCTATTTGAACCTTTTATTGGTTTCTCGTTAAAATTAAAATAGACTTTCTATCAAATTTGGCATATTTTGTTTTTACTAAAGAATACCCCAAGGGTTACCGCACCGTACAGAGTCGCGGTCTCTCGGCCTTCCGGCGGAACACGGGTAGGACTAATTTCCCCCCCTCCGGTGAGGTTCCTGAAAACCCCCGCTCTTTGGTTATTTGGGGGCTCGCTGGGTATCCTCCGCCCCTCCCCTACGGGTATGGAAACGTCCCCCCCTATGTTCCCCGTCGGCTCGAGCCCCCTAGTGTGCCCGTATAAAGCAAAAAAAATTAATAGAAAGTCTATTTTATTTTAACGAGAAACTAATAAAAGGCTCTTACTAGGCCTTCTAATCATATTACTATAATTATTTAACCAAGAATTTTTATTTTATTTTTTTTTTACATTTCTTATGTAAAATTTTACAGCGATTCCAAAAATGTATTCCTTTTCGCTGGAGCGCTATTTGTAGTTTTTGAGATGCATATATTTTTTTTTTTATTTTTTTTAAAAAATTTTTTTTTTGTTACATTTTCAGGGCAAACTTTGGACCAGGATTCAAGCAATGTATTCCCGTTTTACTTTAGCATTAATAGTTTTTAAGATACATATGACGCCTAATCGAAACGCTTATATATAGCTATATATTATAATATATATACTATTATATATATATATATATACTAAATAATAAGTAATGCCTATATATAACTAGGTTAAATATGATAGACTAGCTAATAACTGATAACTACTAGGTTTAACTAAAGGTCTAATATAGTATACGTACGAAGGTGACCATGCATAATATATATAAATATATGTATATCATATATATATATATAATATATATATCACGTTTACTATATATATATATATTATATGATATATATTATACTCTATATATATTATATATATACACTTATAATAGCTATATATATATATACGTATAATAATACTATATCTATATATTATATTATATTCTTTTATTTATATTAATATATATACTATATAATATATATACTATACCTATATATATTATATATATAATATATAAATATATAGTTATAATATATATATAAAATAGATAGTATATATATATTATATATATATATATAATATAACCCGATTATATATATAATATATATTATTATGTGTGTGTGTGTGTGTGTGTGTTGTGTGTGTGTCGTGTGTGAGCCACCTTAAAATTTTTTCAAATTGCATACCTTTTCTGCTACGAGGCCCGATTTATTTATCTTCAGTCCGAAAACTGGATAGAGAAAAGAAAATTAAATGTCACGTTCGCTACTGCTCTCGGCTCCAAAATTATACGTACGGATCGCTGTTATATATAGTAATTCTGGTGTTCGAGCAAATTAATGCGGCCCATAACGAGACCTATACCCATCGAAGACCGCGCCGGCATCAGAGACTCTACCCTTAGAAGAATCCGAGAGGCAAAAACACACCTAGTAACCATAAAACGCACAATTGTGCAGCGAGATTGCCAATCAATGCATGCTTTTGTTTCTTTACTTGAGTTACTATTTTTTTAGGGTGTTAAATTAATTGTTTAAGCGAAAAAAAAATCTGGGGAAAAGTTCCCAGTCCCCCTGCCGCTTTGGGCGCTGGTCAGGGCCTTAGACTTTCTCGTCGCCACACACACTTTCATGGATACGACTCCATCAACATCACCTGACGCCTTGCCTTGTTTGGAAGCTATTGAGGACGGCGCTCTCAACCTCAGAGTCTACCTGAGCAGTAGTAGCAGAACGGCAGAAGGGCCAGCCATCACTGATTATCCGTATAAGTGATGCAGACATCTACACACATTAAAAAAAAAAAAAAATTTATAATTAGTATTTTAATAAAGTTAAAAACTTTTACAGTAAATAAAAATAAAGCGTGAAGTTTCTTTTGATCGTTTTATGAGCATCACCTCGAGCTACACACACTTGTTCGAGTTTGACCAAAA
>JABUQX010049451.1:52500-54187 GCA_015478945.1 Trachelipus rathkii | reverse complement strand
ATTACTAACCCCCCCTAGTTTAAGGTAACACCTCTATGTTTTACGCTTTACGGCTTTAACCTTCTGCTTTACTGCTTAACTTTCCTGCTTTACTGTTTTTAACTTTCTGCTTTACTGTTTTAACTTTCGCTTACTGTTTTAACTCATATATTTATTAACATATGTTTTTATTTTGTTTTAATACTTTTATTTATTTTATATTATTTGATTATTTTATTATTATTTTATTATTTATTATTTATTTTATTATTTTTATTATACTTAGTTTTATTTACTTCATGCCTATTTTTATTATTATTTATAACACACATACGCACCACACACACACACACACACACACACACACACACACACACATACACCTACACTTATACACACATTCACTATGACACTTATACACACATTCACTATTGACACTTACATTTACCCATAGGCACTTACATTTACCACTTATACACATTGTGGTCACACAACACACACACACACACACCACCACACACACATATACCCACATTCACTATGATACTTATACACACATCCACTATGACACTTACATTCACTATAACACTTACATTTACACTTATCACTCACACACAGATTTACTTTCACTCACACAGATTTACTTAAACTCACACAGATTTACTTACACTACACACACATGATTACTTACACACACATATACTTACACTTGCACACAGATTACACACACAACACACACACACACACAGCGCACACTTCATTACACATATAAAACGTATATTTATTAAAAAAAACCCAAATTTTTTTTTTATTTGTTTTTAAAATTTTAAACTTTTACATTTATATTACTCATTCAAATACAACTAAAATTATTTCAAAGTTTTCTAAAACTTCTATAATAAATCAAACATTATCTTTGAAAAAAGAATTTATTTTAACTGTTAATACTTTTTTTATAAATTTTATAACATATCATGTTTTAAAATAACTTTTACTAAATTTTATGAATTTTTATTAAAAAACATATATTTTACGTACCTTAAGCAATAAATCAGTAAATCAGAAGGTCAGCCCCAGCACCCTCTACACAAGCTTATGCCACGTTTTTTCCTTACTTACTCTTTACATCATCTTTAGCCATTTTAATAAGTATAAAAATAACAAAATAAGTTCTCTGTTGTAAACATAACATGTATTTTATTAAAATCATTCAATTTTTATTAAAAATAACAATTATTCACTTACATTTACATTATTCATTGAATGTTAACTAAAAATATTTCAAAGTTTTTAAATAAGTCGGTGGTTCTGTATTTATTATGTAGATTTATATCATAATTGGTAGGGATTTGAGCTAAGATTTTCTCATCACATTTTTATCCCAATACAACTTAATGTTCACTATTTAATCTTCCATATATACTGTAAATCTAAGCTCGTCTTTTGCTCTGTAATGTTCTTATTAAATAACACTTTAGTCTAATTAGATAATCCTTTTTTATACCGGCGATTAGCGCTTATCCTAGCGTCAAAAATATATTTCAAAAACTACCTTTTTCTGTAAAAATGTGGGTCAATAATACATTAGGCCTAAAATTTAGGCTCTAGTATATTGTTAGGTATTAATCTTCTTTTTGTTTAGACGGCTAATTAATCCTAATACCAGAGTCAAAGTATTTCCGTATGATTGGACAAAAATCATTTATTA
>JABUQX010049451.1:45000-50000 GCA_015478945.1 Trachelipus rathkii | reverse complement strand
TATAAATGTAAGTAATAATGTTATTTTTTAAATAAAAACTATAGAATGATTTTAATAAAAACATGTTATGTTAGCAGAGAGAACTTATTTTGTTATTTTTATACTTATTACATGGCTAAAATATGTAAAGCAGTAAGGTCAAGAGAACAAAACGTGGCATAGCTTGTTGTAGAGGGGTGCTACCTTACTATTACTGATTTATTGCTTAAAGTACGTAAAATATATGTTTTGAATAAAATTCATAAAATTTTAGTAAAAGTTATTTTAAAACTGATAGTTATAAAAATTTATAACAAAAGTATAACAGTTAATAATAAATTCGTTGTTCAAAGATAATGATTATATAGAATTAAAAACTTTGAAATAATTATTAGTGTATTGAATTATAACTTTTAATTAACGTTTAATTAAAACATAAAGTTTAACATAAAATTATACCTTTATATGTGTAAGTGATGTGCTGTTGTGTGCTGTGTGTGTGTGATGTTGTGTAAATCTGTGTGCAAGTTTAAGTAAATCTGTGTTTAAGTAAATCTGTGTGAGTGTAAGTAAATCTGTGTGAGTGTAAGTAAATCTTGTGAGTGCTAGTAAAATCGGTGTGGAGTAAGTGTAAAGTGTAAGTCTAGGACAATGTAAGTTGTCATAGTGAATGTGTGGTATAAGTATCATAGTGAATGTGTGTATAAAGTAAGTGTATATGTGGTGGTGTGTGTGACCAATGGGTTATAAGTTGTAAATGTAAGTGTCTATGGGTAAGATGTGTTAGATTTGTCATATGAATGTGTATAATTGTCATAGTGGAATGGTGTTTAAGTGAGTAAGTGATGTGTGTGTGTGTGTGTGTGGTTGTGTGTCGTAGTTTCTAGAATTAATAATAACAATAGCATAAGTAAATAACACTAAGTATAATAAAAATAATAAAAAATTAAAATAATAAAAATTAAAAAAAAAATAATAAAAATAAATAAAAATAATAAAAAAAATAAAAAATATTAAAACCAAATAAAAAACATAATGTTAATAAATATATGAGTTAAACCAGTAAAGCAGAAAGTTAAAACAGTTAAGCAGAAAGTTAAAACAGTAAGCAGGAAAGTTAAAATCAGTAAAGCAGAAAAGTTAAAGCAGTTTAAAGCAGTAAAACAATAGATTTACCTAACACCTAGGGGGCTTAGTCTTTTGTTTTACTGCTTACTGCTTTAACTCATGTTTTACTGCTTAACTTCACATGTTTTTAGTAAAATTTCGTTACAATTTCAGTAAAATAAAATGTTATTATATATCAGATATAAAATAAATAAAAAGTATTAAAACAAAATAAAAAACATAATTTATATAAATAATGACGTTAAAAACAGAAACAGAAAGGTTAAAACAGTAAAGCAAGAAGTTAAAACAGTAAAATTCAGAAAGTTAAAGCAGTTAAACAGAAAGTTAAGCAGTAAAGCAGGTTAAAACAAAAGGTGACCTAACACCAGGGGAATTAGTATGCTTTGTTTTACTGCTTTACTGCTTAACTCATGTTTACTGCTTTAAACTCAACATGGTTTAGTAAAATTTCGTACAAATGTAGTAAAATAAAATGTTTTATATATCAGATATAAAATAAATTAAAAAGTATTAAAACAAAATTAAAAAATATAATGTTAATAAATATATGACGTAAAACAGTAAACAGAAAGTTAAAACAGTAAAAGCAGAAAGTTAAAACAGTAAAAGCAGAAGTTAAAGCAGTAAAGCAGAAAGTTAAAGCAGTAAAGCAGTAAAAACAAAAGAGGTGTACCTAACACCTAGGGGGGATTAGTATGCTTTGTTTACTGCTTTACTGCTTAACTCATGTTCTACTGCTTTAACTCACATGTTTTAGTAAAATTTCGATTACAATTGTATAAAATAAAATTATATACATCAGGACACTCTGAATTTCTCTTACATTACAAATTTAAAAATTTATAAATAAAAATATTAAGTAAAAATATTAAGTAAAAAATAATGTTAATAATATATGTGTTAAATAATAGGTCTGTAATGATTTACAGTTTTAGGTTCGCGAAATGTTGAATAAAATGTTTTTAATATGAAATAAAAAATGAATGATTCAAAGTATAAAATTGAAAATGTTTTTAATGAAAAATGTTTAAGTATGAAATAAAAATGAATGACTTATAATATATATATTTTTCATTGCGGCGGTTACGCCGAAATATTGCGCCCTTGCGGCGGCACCGGCGAGCTGGAAATATTGCGCCTTCGGCGCACGCGCGGCGTCCGACGGTGTTCACTGCGGACGCGACTCTGAAACGTTTGCGGTCACTGTCTCAACAGGTAACTCTTAGATATATATTCTTCATGCTATAAGTATAAAAATACTAACTACGTAGTAAGGAAGCATTCTAGCATATTGTAATTACACCATTCGATTCCTTCATACCTTATACCCAGGTAGACACCCAATTAGGCTATTCGGTCAGGGGAGCTAAAAAAGACTTGAAAAAAGTGCACTCACAGTGCACTATAGTGGCACTCACTTGGCACTATGTGGCACTCACTTTTCTGGCACTCATTGCACTCACTTGGCACTCATTGACTCATTGCACTCACTTGGCACTCACCTGGCACTCACCTGCCCCCATAGAATACTCATAGAACACTAATAGAACGATCACTATATACTCCTTACGCGTGATGGACCATTAAAGTTGACATCAAAGTTGGTCATCAATAATTCTGAGCATCAAGATTGTACCGTTAGAATACAAAATCAAGGCGAAATATCATGGTCAACAAGGAAATATTCAAAAAGGGCTAAGCCCTAAAGGAAGGACAAAAAAATTACCTGGCAAAAATTGACCCATGTATCTGTCAAGGGTGAGTCCTTGGCGCACGCGTACGGTGTTAAGTGTTAATGAAGTGTCATGGTAAATGTAAGTTCATAGTGAATGTCTGTATAACTGTAAGTGTGTTTGATGTGTTGTGGTGGTGTTGTGGTGTGGTGTGTCGTGTTGGCACGCACTGTGTAGTGGTTCAAGTTAGGGTAGTCCATACATGCGTCAAGTAGGAACGAATAGTGACGTGGCACATTGCAAAAATTGCGTGGTGTCAAAAATGACCAATGGTGTACGCAAGTAATGCGAAATTAATGGTCAAACAAGTTAAAGACATCAAAAAAATAGGGCTAAACCCCTAAAGGAAGATCAAAATCACCGTGGCGTCAAAAATTGACCCATGGAAGACCAAAGGTGTCGAAAAATTCCGTGGGCCAAAATTGACCATGGAAGACCAAAGGGTAGCCAAAAATTTACCGTGGGCAAAATTACCATCGTACTGCAAGTGGTCAAACAAGTAAAAACATCAAAAAATTAGGTTAAGCCCTTAAAGGAAGATCAAAAATTACGTGGCAAAAATGCCACTCGAAAAAATTTAGCGCTAAAATAGCGGGTAATACTACAAACGGTGCTGGACGCAACCGTTGGCCACCCTTTCTTGTCGAAAGGGCTAAAAATTAGGGTTCCCAAAAAATTTTAGTGTTGCCCAAAAAATAGTTTGCAAAAAATTAGTCTCAAAAAATTAGGCGTTCTCAAAAATATAGGTTCCAAAAAATTAGTTCTCAAAAAATGAAGTTCTCAAAAATTAGGTTCTCAAAAAATGATGCGCCAAAAATGACCCATGGAAACGAAGGTTGGTCTAAAAAAAAAGAAAGCCACAAAAAGGTCCAAAGGCCAAAAAATCAAGTCATGTAAAAAATTTGGGCTCAAAAAGGTCAAGCCCAAAAATTAAAGAGTCAAAAAAAAGTCAAGGGCAGGTAAAAAATTAGCTTCAAAAACCTCAGGTAAAATCCGCGTTGGTCAAAATGACCAACACGTTCCAATATGTTAGCCCTACTACTAATATTCACTCAGTCGTGCAATTCCTCTTAAACAAACACTTCTCTGCAGTCAAAAAACACAAAACAGGCAGCATCACAGATTCACCTCTAACAGCCCACATTATCACACAGAGCATACATACCTTAAATTATTATTAGCTTACTATTATTTTACCAACTACAGTTTAAATACCACTAAAGCCTAAAAGAAATAGACTAATCTCTTTAAAACAGGTTAAAAAATTTAAACAATCCTAAAATTAGCTTAGCCTAGGCCAGGGATATATAAAAAATTATAAGTAAGGCTTAACCTAGTCTATGACTAGGAAGCTTAATTTAATTAAATATCACTAAATTAAAAGTAAACAATTATAAAACTGTATCTAAAAAACAGAAAAACAATCTATTTAGAATCCAAATAAACCTCCACACAGAAAACAGTAAATCTCTTATCTATGTTACTAGGGTTAAGCTATCAAATTTAAATTATCACAAAATTTAATATAACCAATGTTTAATGACTTATTATATACACAAACACTAGTTATTACAAAATTAACTTTCAAAATAACAAATATATAGTTAAAATGAAGAGCAAAAAATAAACACCCCTCACTCAATGCGCTACTAAACTGCAATTGAATGGATGAAACAGAATTTACATGATTCGATAAGTTTATTTTAGAATGGAAATCCAATACTATGAGAACTTCACTATACACTATACACATGAGTAGAGTTGAAGTTCTGAAAGAATTGAGTCAGCTTATTATGAGATTTTTAAGGACTCATTTGCGCTTTATTCATATTTTTAAATGATTAATTTTATTTATCCGACGTATTTAATTTCTTAAATTTTGAATAAGTATTATGGAGAGGAACTTGATTTTTATTATGATTTGACTTTTTAACAATATTTGATAACCATTAAGTTATCGAAATATTTGATTAAATCAGGTAAATTGTTTCAACTTGCAATAATCTCCTTTACACCACATTGTAATTTTGATAAAACTATTTGCATACTACTAACCCGTAGTCCTCAAGATATTTGATTATAAACCCTCAAGTCATATAATTCTGATTAGCCATTTAAAGTAAACCTTCCGCATTATAATTTCTTGCTTCAAAACTG
>JABUQX010049451.1:22500-35000 GCA_015478945.1 Trachelipus rathkii | reverse complement strand
ATACATAGCGTTATTTAGGATAGAGTTAAATTTATTACAATTTAATTCACTATTTATGAAGTTTCTCATAGACATTAATTCTTGTTTTTATAAAAAGAATATAAGCTTTTGTTGTTCTTTATATTGCATTATGGATTATAGTATTTGTAAATTTAATATTTTGTCATACAGGAAAACAGGAACTTTAGAGATTTAAGCCATATAACCTTTTTTTTATTAATTTTTTCATCTATATAGTAATTTTATCTTGTGTAGCATTCTCTACATAGGCCATAACATTTAATTGACACCTGTTTTTGTTCATTTAACATTTGCTTTAGAAGTAATGCCCTGACAATTTAATAAGGAAACAAAGTAGGTATAGGTAATGTAGCAGAACCGATTTTTTGCCGTTTTTTATAAAAATCAGCATAGATTCTAAATAAATTATAATGAAGTATAAAAACAAAACAAAAAGGACTGACGTCTGTAAGAATAACAGCTACAGACTCTTAAAGTTGTGAATAATCTTATAGGGTTTTCTTTATACTCCAACTGAACAGAACTTCATTTTATTGTTCTTTATGGCCTAGGCTACTTTACAAATCACAAGGCAAATAAAGACTGACACATAAAAACTATAGTATAAACATATATATATATATATATATATATATATATATATATATATATATATATATATATATATATATATATATATATATATATATAGTATATATATATATATAGAAATATTGTTTTGTTATCTTGTCTATTTTTTATGAAAAAATTCTTAAGTCCAAAATCAATATATCGATATGTATATATAATAATAATAATAATAAATAATAATAATAATAATAATAATATATAATAATAATATAATATAATATATAATATAATAGTAATATATCGACCTATATATAGATATTGGGCAAATTTGTAGAAACTGCACTGTGACTACCGAGGTACCTAGCTCTAACCTAACTCTAACCTAACTTAACCTAACCTAACTTAACCTAAATTAATTTTCATTATTATACCAGTTTGTGATCAGGAAACTTAGGAGGTTCAGGTTGTACGCTAGCCTTGTGAGGTGGTTGACTATATCCTCACTAGTCACAGTACAGTTTCTACAAATTTGCCATTATTATTTTTATTTTAAGAATTTTTATTTGGATTTAGTTATTTATTATAAGAAGATAAGAAGAATGGACATTCGGCGGAGTCGGCTCGTATAAGTCAAGAAGGAATGGATCAAGCACCACAATTTTCGTCCGGTAGCTCAGCTGTTAGAGCACTCGCCCAACTAAGCGAAAGACCCAGATTCGTCACTGGTCGGACGTCTGAGTGTGTGTTACTATCTTCTTGGCTCCGTCTTGCTCAGACCTAAAATTGAGCACACCCCCTCCTAGATTAGGGCTTTGCCCGTGAGTGGTGGTGTTAACTGTAAAAAAAAAAAAAAAAAAAATATATATATATATATATATATATATATATATATATATATATATATATATATATATATATATATATATATATATATATACTTGGAAACTGGAAAAATATCAAATTCTCTAGTATATATATATATATAGTAGTCAGCGGGGTGACGCGGACCACTTTAGGTATAACTTGTCTCCGACTCTCCCCTAATGCACTTTTTGGAAATTTTTTGTAAATCACGGCCCCATAGTCGGGCATAAGCACACAAAATAATAATAATCTAATAATAAAGTTTTATTAAAGTTTAATAATGCCTCGAGTCAGCCTGACCGTGGAGGGGTGAAGCGGACTACCATTGAGGGGTGACTCGGACCATCTGTTTAAATTCGACTTTTACGTATAATTTCAATTTTATATTTTAATTTTTACTTAATCCGACAAAGAATTCGCAGCTGCCGCGGAGAGCGAGGCGGAGGGTTTCTAAGCCTCCCTTTAATGAGTTGGTGAAGCCCCAAGTTATTACTCTCGCCACCCGCTGCAGCCAACACTAGGGTTCGATTCTGAT
Source organism: Trachelipus rathkii (assembly GCA_015478945.1). NCBI lineage: Eukaryota > Metazoa > Arthropoda > Malacostraca > Isopoda > Trachelipodidae > Trachelipus > Trachelipus rathkii. The sequence goes on along the minus strand of JABUQX010049451.1, from coordinate 33,010 downwards.
ATGGTATCGGAACGCCTGTTGGCTGTGACAGCGCCACTGGTCAACACACTGCTACAACCCTCGTTCTTCAAGTCAAGAAACAATTAGTAGAAGGAAAAACACGAAGTGCAAGGTTATCAGAAAAGGGGTAGAGGGGAATAATCCTATCGTTGCCCACCGGCACAGCAAGACGAAGGCAGTAAGAGGAAAAGAGAGAAAGACTAACCTGAGAGTATGGACAGGAATTAAATCAAAATTAGGTAAGTAAAAGAATTCTTGCGATGATGCTTTTAATCAGAAATGCGTACACAATATTGGGCTACGCCCTTGGAAACTTTAGTCGATATTCAGAAAATGGGGGGGAAAGGAGTGCCAGCCCCTACAAGTCGTGTCCCTCCCAGGCCACTCCCACCCTCTGCACGAGACAATAAAGGTGCTTTCCCGTTTCGTTTAACACAACACTCAGTGATTCGCTCTGGGAATACTAACGTCCGCGGAGAACCCGCGGAAATCAAGAAAAATGCACAGAAGATCTGCAGGGGACTAAAAGGAATAAGAAGCAGCCGATGATCAAAGGGAAACCAAAGGAAGCAAGTACTCGTTGCCACCTGTGATAAGAAAAAGGAAAGGCTTCATTAATTACTCAATACTCTAACAGTCTACCTGCAGGGGAAAACATTCATTAGCATTATGTTATATTTCATAATAGCAATTCTCAACTCGCCCTCCACTCCACATTCAACCCCTACCTATAGAGATGGCACCGTGACCTCCACTCTGATCGTCAATGATCCGCCTGATAATTTAATAAAACCTAAGGTCTGACCACTCGATTTTTAAATTTAATCAGACCTCCTGCAATTGGGGAAAAACAGAACCATTAGTCAAGGAAATACAAGACATAATAATAATAATAATAATAATAATAATAATAATAATAATAATAATAATAATAATAATAATAATAATAATAATAACAATAATAATAATAAGGCTATTTTTAGGGACTTAATTCCCTACATTACCCCCCCACAAGATAGATCCTACTATCTTCACAACTATCACTACTCTCTCCCGCCCCCTCATTCACACCCACACAATCCGCGGAAAGCCCTATTGTCTCAAAAATAACAAAAATAAACAAAATATGTACAATCTTAAAGAAATTTTCATTTTTATATATAGAGCTAATATAGTGCCCCTTTTTTTTTTTTTTTTTTTTTTTTTTTTTTTTTTTTTTTTTTTTTTTTTTTTTTTTTTTTTTTTTTTTTTTTTTTTTTTTTTTTTTTTTTTTTTTATATATATATGGGTTAATATAAATCTGTTTTTTTTTTTTTTTTTTTTTTTTTTTTTTTTTTTTTTTTTTTTTTTTTTTTTTTTTTTTTTTTTTTTTTTTTTTTTTTACAATATTTACAAAAGAAGTCAGATTCCTCCCTCCATATCATGCTTGTGCTGCGCCATATATTTCCTCCGGATGGTATCAGTGGGCGACCCAGGGTAATCTCACCAGACTCAACGTGAGAGCACTAGGCCACCCGGGAAGGACTGCTGTCATCAAATGGGCGACCCAGGGTAATCTCACCAAACTCAAAGTGAGAGCACTAGGCCAACCGGGAAAGGCCGCGGAAATCCATACAAAAGATGCCTGATTCCCTCCTACATTCATCCTTTCTTCGGCGTCAATGGGTGACCCAGGGTAATCTCACCAACTCAGGCGAGAGCACTAGGCCACCCAGGAAAGGCTGCGGAAATTCATCGCACTCCAGCCCACTTGGTCCGAGGCTCATAATTGGTCGCCTCCACGTCATTCCATACTTCATGGGCCAATAATCATTAGAGATCCTGACTCCGTCCAGGTCTCCTCCCCTGCCTCTCTCGATTTCCCATTCTTCTCGATATGTTCTTCTGCAGGGGTCGACGCGTAATTGCGAGCGTCAACCCTTGTCTCCGAGAAGAAAGAGCACCCTGAGCGGGATTCACTGCATGGTCAAGGCTGGCACAATTTACAAGGGAAAACTAATTGACCAGTTTAGTTACTAATCAATAGGGTAAGGGGACACAATACACTAAAAAACGTGTATAAAGCGCACATCTAGGCAAAGCCAGAACAAAAGCTGGTTTAAAAACAAACAAGAAAAAGGGAAAAGGGGGGAAAAAAAAACAGACGCGGTCACGCGAAAGAAGCAACACATGCAAGGGATGTGCGGTGGCAACTCGGCCAAGAACGGAAAAGGGATTGCACAATGCATCTCAGGCTTCACACAGGCAAGAAAAAACAAAATGGTTGAAGACCAGGTAAAGTCATGGATATGCACAAGCTAAGCCAGCAAGGGACGGGGAAAGGACCGGGAAAAGGAAAAAAAACTTAAGGGAAAGACAAATTGCAGTACTCAGAAAAAACAAGTGGTTGGAGAGAAAGGAAAGGGAGAAAAAAAAAAAAATCAACACAACCGCGAGAGAAACCAATGACCAATCACGACGAACAACAAAAACAAAAAAAAATCTTTACAAGGTAAACTTTCTAGGCCGACCACGCCCCCCCCTCTTATACTCAAGGGTATTCAACTGAACATTTGGCAAATCCACGACCTGCCCCCTCGAACGAGTGCACATCTGTTCCACAACATTCCCCGCAATATTTTCCGCGGACAACGAACGACCCCCCTCAGCGCCTTTGGGGAGGATGACGCTCTCCTCAAAGCCCATCGAGGCTTCGCAAACCACTGAAACAACAGGGGTTCCAGCCTCTGTCCCCTCGGTACTCCCCTCATCGCGTCCAGACCCCTCGCTTACAGTCCAATCCTGGGGGCAACCCCCAAGACACCTTCGTAACTCATCCGCTCTCCCCTTTACCAACTCATGCTCCGGCTCAGTCTCCTCAAAACCCTCAAAGGACGAAAAATACTCCTCTTCTGGGTTCATCTGTGGTTCATAAACCTGCATTGCTTCGGGAGCTTCATTCTCCGTGTCCCCGACGCTCTCCTCACCCTGCTGCAACAACTCCTCGCAACGTGTCGATTCTCTAACGCTTGGCGTTGCAGATGAAACCTCGCTCAGCTCTTCTCCATTCAAATCCGCTTCCTGCTCTGACCCAAAATCTATCAACCAGCTACACTGTGGCTCTGGCAAAATCCGCGATAAATCGAGGTCACGACCACACAACTCATCATCCGAGATTTCTACTTGAGTTGCTACCTCTCTTCTTGTGACATGACCAATCAGTTGATCACGACAGATCAAGCACACACTGCCCAAAATCGAATCCGAAGTGCGATCGCCTCCATCAATCAGTGCCTGAAACAGATCCCCCCACATGAAACTCACTGCCTGCCGAACCCGAGAACCAACCAAACCCCTTACTCTCTCTCCCAGCTTCTCTGCTACCCTTTCCAGATCACGAAAAACACCTCCATTCCCTTGACAAGGGGACTTCCTCTCTTCCGCCGCCCCTCTGACCGTGCGATCATCTAACCCGACCACTTCCTCACGGGTGCGATAACCCCTTTCTTCCGGAACACACCTTGAATACTGGTCATGTTGGTCCCCCACATCGCTAAAGTCACCGCTGCTACCTTGTTCTCTCTCTTCACTTGAAACAAGATAACTACCTTGACTGTCTTCTCCACTCGGAACACCATAACCGCCCTTAAAAAAAACTCGCCGCGGACCAGAAAACCCCGAGAAGCTCGAGTCACTATCAAATGTCATCCTCGTTCCAGCAGAGAGCACCGACTCCCCTTCATCGTCCGAGTCACGTACCTCCACGAGTGAGTAGTAATCCCTTAAATACTTAGGCGGCTGGATCCAAGGCTTCAGGTGACGATGATGAACCCTCTGCACCGCGGCTCCTTCACCCCTGGACTCCGCGACCTGATAGGTGACCCCATTCTCATTTACCTTCCGGACATAAAAAGGGCCTGTATACCTCGCTTTTAATTTCCGGACAACACTCCTGTCATTTGATACCGTTTTCCGCAAGACAAGTTGCCCCATGCGGAATGGACAAATATTCGGGTGTCCCTCCATCCATATTTCTCTTTCTTGCCGTGGGATGGGGGCGACCATTCCCTGATTATGGTTTTCCTCCAACAATCGTGCTGATGGAGTCTTCCCTGTTTGGCGATGCATGGTCGAGTTGTATGTGACCAATGCCTTCGTCAGGAGATTATCCCAATCCTCTCCCCGCTCCTCCACCAGGCTGCGCAGGATCTCCCCCACTGTGCGATTAACACGTTCCACGGCTCCATTGCTCGCTGGTCTGAGTGGACTCGTGAACACGTGCGAGATGTTATATCGCTCGAGCAAGTTCTCAAACTCCAGTGCTCTAAACTCTGGCCCATTATCCGTGAGGATTCTCTCCGGCACTCTTAACAGGGATGGCAGGATGTCCCGTTCCAAAATGGCAACGACGGTCTGAGCCCTTTTATCTCGGATGGGACGTGCCAACACCCACTTACTATAATGATCCACGACCATCAAGCAACCGACATTTCCCCGGGCTGTCGTTGGGAAAACCACCAAATCTATGGCCACCAGCTCAAAGGGGCGTGACGCCACGATCTTCAAGGTCGGAGGCTGCACAGCCTGATGGCCGATCTTAAACTTCTGGCACTGTGGGCACGAGGTACATACTTCCTTCACGGTACGGAGAAGAGAAGGGTGCCAAACATACTGTCTCAACATGGCGTGAATCTTTGCAGTGCCCACGTGGGCCATCTCTCGATGGAACAAAACCGCAAAATGGACAAGGATCCGAAAAGGGACCACTGCCAGACTCACTGCCCCCTCTCCCTGCTTAAAAAACAACAGGCGATCCTCAACTTTTAAGTGCTGCCAGTACCGCCGGAACTCCTTCAACCTTCCCCCAGCGGACAACCGGTCACGGCCATACTGGATTCTCCTCTTCACACTGCGAATTACGAAATCCGTCTCCTGAGCCCTGAATAACTGGTCAACATCGACCAGCTGGTTTCCCATCCTTCGTCCTATCCTCTCCACTCCACTCTCGACATCACTTTCAGCCATTTCCACCACGCCCTGGCATGCCAAGATTACCTCCGAGGTCCGCTTAATGCTTGCATTCCTGAAGTCAAACTCTACGCGAGTTTCAGTCAAGAAATTAATGCCCACGATGCAACACGTTGGAATCATTTCTCCCGAAATGACGACAAACGGGAACTCTATCTGCTTCTTGTCCGTACTCACTCTCAATACTGCGCCCAAGCTCGCCTCCACGACAGTCGTCCCCACGCCTTTGATCTTTACATTCACCCCGCGGTCCTTCACCAAAGCACCTTCCGCTCTGGCGGAGGCAAACACGTCTTGGGAGACCAAGCTCAGCATCGCGCCTGTATCCAGGAGGGCGCAAAATCGTTTATTTCCAATAGTCAACCACGTCCACGCGACCCCAGAACCTTCATGTCCACAGGTTGGAATATTCGACTCGGCACCCGCAGCCTGCATAAAATAATTTACTCCCGTCCGCGGTTCCTCCTCAGTCGACTCTCCCACTTCCGTTTCGGATTTCGCCACCCCTTCTCCCCCTGGTACACTATCCCGTTCCTTCCCTTTAGCAACCTGGTCTTCCGCCGCCCGATATTCCTCCTCGCCCAAGGATTGACCCGCAAAGTCCGGGCGCTCCCGAAGTGGGTTAAAGTGCACTCCCCCCATACATTGGAGATGTAACCGCGACAACCCTCCATCCTCAACAGAAGGATCCATGACATACACGATGGGCGCATCAGCGCCGTAATGAACCCAAATGCGGATCTTATACACTTCGCTCGCAGCAAGCAACACGTCCATGATCGGGAAGACCCCTTTCTGCATCATTGCCCTGAATTGTGCCTTCTTTTTACCTTCAAAAGAAATCCGATAACGTCGGGGGTTATCCATCAATTGCGAAACCAACCCCCGGCGAAGTGTCAGAGCATCAACGGGAAGCTGCCATTCCCTGCGGTTTATTCCCTTTTCCCTAAGTACAATCAACAAGCTGTCGAACAAGGAATCAGGTCCACCGTCCACTTTTTCCATCACTTCCAATCCCCTGGGCAATTCGTCCTCCGCGGGCTCCTCCTCAACAGGCAATTGTGCGGGAACCCTAGAAAGTGCGTCTGCCAATATGTTTTCTCTTCCAGGTCGATATCTGATTTCGAAATCAAATTCGGCCAAGTCATCCACCGTCCTTGCCAATCGACTGTCACTCATTTTCATAGTGTGAAGGTACACCAATGGGCGATGGTCGGTAAAGAGGATAAACTGGTGACCGTATAAGAATGCTCTTAAGTTCTTGACCCCCCATCGCAACCCAGCCAACTCTCGTTCAATGGCAGAATACCCCCGCTGCGCCGTCGAAAAAGTCATAGATGAAAACGCTATCAGTCGTTCCTCCCCTTTCTGCCTTTGGGTAAGGCACGCCCCTGCGCCCGTGCCTGAAGCATCCACTGACAATTCGAGCTTCTCAGCTCCCAAGGTGTAATCCGGGAAAGTCAAGTTCACATCTCGTGCCATCTCTTCTTTCAACCTTTGGAAAGAAGTTTCCATTTCCTTCGTCCATTTGACCGGTGGATTCCCCTTCTCTCCAGTCACAGCGGACAACGGGGCCGCTATCGCAGAACATTGTGGTATAAACTTACGTTGGAAGTTAACCAAACCCAAAAATTGGCGAACCTGCGTCAACCTCGAAGGCTTCGGGAAATCCAAAACATTCTGCACATACTGCGGATCTTTCTTCAATCCGTCAACCCCCACCAGATGTCCAAGGTAAGGAACCTCGCTCCTGAACCAGTGGCACTTACTGGGCTTCAATTTAACCCCTGCCTCTCCCAATTTTCCCAACACCTTGTCCAGGAGGGTCAAGTGGGCTCCAAAATCGCGTTCCATGATCAGTATGTCATCGATATAAATGACGATCCTGCCCCGGGGAAAACCACTCAGCAATGCCTGGACCTCACGCTGGAAAGCTGCTGGGGCATTCCTGAGTCCGAAACTCAACGCCTTAAACTGGTAATGCCCCCTAGTGGTAGAAAAGGCGGTACATTCCCGACTATTCTCCTCGATTGGCATCTGATGATAACCCTTTACTAAATCCAGAGACGTAAAATAACGCATCCCGTGAAGGCCAAACACCGCATCGGTCAAGTTCGGCATAGGGAACCTATCGGGCTTCGTGACAGCGTTCAACCGACGGTAATCAATACACATCCGTATTGTCCCATCTTTCTTCTTTACGGGAACCACGGGCGAACTCCACGGCGAAGTGCTCGGTTCGATGATGTCCAACAAGCACAACTCCTCACATTGACGCTCAATTTCGTCAGCCACGGGAACCGGAAGTCTCCGCGGACGCTGCCAAATGGGCGTCGTATCATACAATTCGATGCGGTGAGACGTCAAAGCAGCGCGCCTCACGTCGAACTCCCCGACACTAAGGACGGCCCTATGCTTCAGCAACAGCTGGTAAATGTGGTCCCGCTCAACACTGGACAATCCCTCATCCAGGGTCAATTCTTCTCTCAACTTCTGTTCAGTCCATTGATCCTTGGACACGCCCTCTTCCTCCAATGTCACATTCACGCCCAGTTCCTCCTCATCCAACAACGTGTGCAATAACCCCAAGCGTGCCCCCCTAACCAATTTAACTGGTTTATTACCAATGTTCCTGACCATGACTTCAAAAGCTACATCCGAGCCCACGATGCCGGACATCACAGAAATTTGCTGGTTCAATTTCTTCGCAAGCTCCCATCCATCGAAGAAGAACTCCTGGGCCTCAGTTGTTACGTCCTGCTGGGTTGCCCTTGTCAATTTTTCCGCCATGTTCACACTGACCATCTTCCAACCACCGATCTCAATCTTCACGGCCTCCTGGACTTCACAATGAACTGCAGACACGACCCGTTTACAGCGGTCACTCTGGTCGCATCCTTTCAAATAAAAATCCTCTCTGGCTTTATCCCCGAAGATTCGCGAAAAACGGCCCCTTGCAAGGTGAATAGTTACACTATTTTCAGTGAAGAAGTTCATTCCCAGTATTAACTGATGCGACAATCCACTCATCACCAGGAATTCCACTGGCACCATATCAATTCCTCGGATCTTCAGCGTAAGCTCGAGCGCTGTATCCACATGGAACACGTTTGTATTTCCCAACCCCCTAACACCCATGTTAACCTTTTTCCCCTCTATTCCCATTCCCGCGGCAAAATCCGCGCGGATCAACCCGAACTGGGCCCCTGTATCTATCAACGCGTCCGCCCGTCTACCCAAAACCTCCACTTCTATGTGGAGTAAATTTTGAATCTTCAAGAAGTCCTCATCTCCCTCTATTGCTCGGCCGATATACACTACACTGTCGACCACCTGACGGTTCGCTTCTGGAACACTCGCGACAACCCCTTCATCCTGACCCCGCTTGTCAACCCGCTGGGGCTTAGGAGAATCATCCCTCTGAATCCATTCCGCGGCCTCAGGGTTCAGTTCACTCCCCGCTTCCCCCTCTCGCGACATGATTTCCTTTTCCGAGCATACACCGAGCGCCTCGGAACCTAACCGTTTAAAGGACTCTGACCACCCTGGAAACCCGAAAATCCACCCTGAATTCCGGTTTGTCCTCCATTCTGACCCTGGAAACCAAGAGTATACCCGGCAACCTCATTCCTCAGAACCGGCTGTTCCACCACGCGAGCCGGCCCCTCCTCGACACGCACCTCCGCTGTCCGGGAAGTTCCCTGTCTCTCTTCCCTAGATTTCCGTTTGTGGCTAACGAACTCAGCGCAACCCTCCACGCTGTGTCCATCTACGTCACACCAGATGCAATGTGGTCTCCAAGGTCCCCGAAGGGCAACCGGCTGTCCCTGACCCACTACACCCGATGGTCCCTCCCTCTGTAATTCTCGTCGATCAGGGCAGCGCGTCACCCAATGATCGGACGAGCCACACAACAAGCAAGCCCCAAGAAACCTTCTACACTCTTCCCTAGTGTGGCCCCTCCTACGACAGTGGAAGCAACGCAACCTACCACTGTCCGAGGTAGCCGGTCCCTGCTCTTCCCTCCTCGGTGCCGTTGCCCGACGCTCAACATGGCCATATTCGCGGTTACCTCGACGTTCCCTGCGAAGCCCAGCCCTGGTCCACCCTTGGTCACTCTCTTGTGTCCGTCTCCGCTGTTCACCTTCCCAATCTGTTCCATCCTCTGATCCTTTCCGGTAGTCCACTCCGGGCAACGTCCACACTTGGATTGGTTCGTCCCTGGTCCCTCTCTGTCTATGCTCCTCACTACGGTTCCTACCCTCCAAGGTTTCGTCCAAAAGGACCTTCAACAAATCCCTCCATTCAGGCTCTCCTCGTCGTCCCTCATCCAATCGTTGCACTCCCAAGCGCAATTTTACCTTCTCCTTCTCTGAGCGAGGGATACTGTGCATAAATTGACGCCACAAAGCCCTATCCGGGCCTTCAGCCTCCGGGAAAGCGCCGCCGAACAACGTCTCCAACCGCATAGCGTAATCGCTAAGGTTCTCGTCGGTACGCATGGTCGCATTATAGAATTTACCGCGTTTCTCTTCAAGGGTCTCCAACTTCTGGTGAGTTACCCATTCACGAAGTCGTTCCACTATTGAGCGATATTTTGCTCCTTGTTTATAACACTTATCATACACTCGTTGTACATCACTTTTTAAATGAGCCCGTAGTTCGACCAGCCAACGATTGGGATCATTTCCCACCTTGTCCCTAGCATAACCCTCGAATTCTCTAAGGAAACTTTTGAATGACTGGGCCCCTCTGACCTCAAAAGGCAACGGTTTCACACTCCTAGCCATCCGCGTATAACCAGAAATCGCATCGGCAATCCTGGCCAAGGACTCGTCGATGTTCAACAGCAACTCTCGCTGTTCCATGCGCCAGGACCGATCATCCACCGACCAACCGCGCCCATCATCCGGAGCGGCTTGGTTCTTCACACGAGCGGGTCCCTTTCCCCTTTTTCGCCGACCTTCAGAATTTGAACGGGGCGGCCAAGAACCCTCCCGACTGTCTCCATCGCTACTTGAAATATCGCCACTTGGGCGCCGAACCTCTCCCTTGAATTCAACCTTGGCAGCGGGAGGCTGAGGCTCCCTCTCCGCCATCTCCCGCTGTACTGTCGCACCTCCGCACTCAAGTAAGGTCCGCTGGACCTCCCCCGCAACCTCCCCCAAGTCCTTATCGATCTCACCCGCGGCATAAAGGGTCCGAAAGTCTCTCAACGCACTGAGAAACAAATCATATCCCCCACGTTCCTTGGGTGTACCCGCAGGAACCCCACTAGGACCGGCGACCGTTTCTTCCTGGCCCATCCCAGTTCAAGACAAACTAAACCAACTTCCCGACAAATGACACTCGCCAACAAGCTATCCCGCTGGGGATGCCAGAAAAATTACTATCCGACAAAGCAACCTTCGCAGCTGCCGCGGAGAGCGAGGCGGAGGGTTTCTAAGCCTCCCTTTAATGAGTTGGTGAAGCCCCAAGTTATTACTCTCACCAACCGCTACAG
>JABUQX010049451.1:5000-7500 GCA_015478945.1 Trachelipus rathkii | reverse complement strand
AACAATACTCTTATACTTAAATTATCTATTTTATGAATGATACGATATATTAGTATCCTTAATATAAAAGTTAACTAAAATATTAAAAAAATTTGGCAAGCCATTTCCGACACATGTTTTGTAAAAAGATTTGTTTGTAAACAAAGTATTCTTCCGCGCAGCCCGCCCTTTATTAATTCTCGAAATCGAGGATTTAACAACGGGCGCCTGATTGTGACGTTTACGTGACGTAGAAGTGCGCAAACGGGCTCTGGAAACGATGCATGTGCGCCTGTGTGCCCGCCCGGGCTGCAGTCGGGTTTCTGGAAACGCAGCTAGTAAGTTTTACGCTTACACTTATCCGCTTCTTTTATTTCATGAACAACACTCACACGGTAGAGTTTCATTTTTAAGCCATGAAGGATGTGTTGACATGATCTGCATGATGCTCCACATTGTTGTGGGGAATACTCCACATTGTTGTGATAACCGTCGTGTACGGTCGTAGGTAGTTAGGTAAATATTTTATTGATAATCATTTTTTCGTAGATGGGGCCGATTTTATGTGCGCCACTATATATATATATATGTATCAGAGTATATATATCTATATATATAAATATATATATATATATATATATATGATATATATATATATATATAATATATATATAATTATAATTATATATATATATATATATATATACTATATTATATATAGTTTTTATTATACTGTAGTATAAATCTTAGTTCTCTAATTTTATTAATAAATCTTATTAAAAAGGACTTGAAAACAACATTTGATGAATTTCTTATTATGTAGAATGAAAATATACTTATCATAAGTTAGTAATAGCTAGGATTAATTATTAATTTAGAAAAAAAAAAAGTGGGCCTAAAATAATAAAAAAAAAAAAATTAAAAAATCAAAAAATTAAAAAAAAATAAAAAAAATCTATCGATTTTTTAATAAAAAAAATACGTAAAAAAAATCAGTTGATTTAAATATTTAATCTTTTTTGTGCCAATCCTGTTCTAGAACTAACCTGGGGAGAAATAAAATTTACGGGCACTATTATTATTATTATTATTATTATTATTTTATTATTTATTATTATTATTATATTATTATTATTATTATTATTATTATTATTTTTATTATTATTATTATTATTATCTATGATTATTATTTATTATTATTATTATTATTATTATGATTATTTATTATTATTATCATATTATATATTATTATTATTATTATTATTATTATTATTAATGACTATTATCTTTCTGATTATGCTTCTCATTTACAGTTTCGTCAGCTGAATATTTATTATATTATTATTATTATTTTTATTAGTATTATTATATTATTATATTTATTTATTATTATATTATTATTATATTATTATTATTATTATTATTATTATTATTTTATTATTAAAAGATTAACTTTAAAGTAGAAACTACTACAAAACAAAATATTAACGTATACTGTTTACGCAAAAAAATTTTAAAAATTTTTTTATAAAACAAGATTCCATAATTTTCGTACTTAAAATTGAACTTTTTGAATTTTGAAATGTGGTGTAGGAAAATAAGTTGCTCTCCATGATGTGGAGTTAAACGTGATCTCTTATCCTCAAACACACGTTTACTCGCGCTCTGAAAAAGGCTTTTTTAACTTTGAAGACCCGTATAACTTTACATAGTATATTCCTATTTTACTTAATAAATTTATTGACGCTATCCAAATTTTGGCTTACAGAACTAAGAGCTCGCAGTATGGATTATAACAAGATGCCAGATACGTGCAAGAAGACTCCCTTGTTAATCAGACAAGTTTTAAGTAGAATATGTAAGGTGTGGCTGAAGTCGAAAAGTTCCAGTTCCGGCCGGAACCAAAAATTCTGGTTCCGGTACATTCTAAATATATATTATATATATATATAATATATATATATATAAATATATATAGATATATATATATAAATATATAATAATATATATATATATATATATATATATATTAATATATATATATATATTATATAATATATATATATATATATATATATTAATTATAGATATATATAATATTTAATATATATTATATATTAGATATATATATAATATATATTATATATATATATATATAATATATTATATATATATATATTATAGATTATATATATATATATATATATATATATATTAATATAGATATACTATATATATATATATATATATAATATATATATATATATATATATATATATAATATAATTATACTCTCTCACAAAACACAGCCATTCACTCCTATTATGCACCTTTCTTCTCGCCTCTGCCAAACTCACATTCCTTTCATTCAGACATTATTTTTACTGACACAATCCACTTTTTCTTCATTCTCCCAGCACCACTCACCACTATACATCCACTTAACCAACTGACTATCATCCATCCTTTCCATATGACAAAACCATTTTAATACACTCATTTATTCTCACATTTACTCCTT
>JABUQX010049450.1:0-39647 GCA_015478945.1 Trachelipus rathkii | reverse complement strand
TATAACCATCGAACTCATCCTTATAACCTAGGGATAGGAATACCTATATTAGGGCTATCGGGCTTCATGGGAGGCTAGAAAAAAGGCTTGAAAAAGTGGCTCTCAGTTTCACTATGTGGCACTCATGTTGGCACTATGTGGCCACTCACTTGGCACATATTGGCACTCACTTGGCACTATGACACCTCGTGAGGCACTCATTAGGCACTCATGTGGCACTTACCGGCACTCATAGAATACTCAATGAACACTAATAGAACACTCCTAGATACTCCTAACGTATTGGGAGCATCACAAGTTGAGACCATCAATAAAATCTTGATGCCATTCAAAGCCTGAACCAACACAACGATAGGCACCATCAAACATGACACCATCAAAGATGACCCATTCGAAAAAGTTGAGCCATCAAAGTTGGGCCATCAACAAAAGGTGAGGCAGTCAAAGGATGGGCATTAAAGTTAGACCATCAAAAGTCTTTTATTCGACTCATGCTTTGACTTCACCCAAAAAGTAATTTTTTGAACACATTGAGCAATCAAAAAACCTTATTGGCCAGCAGAAAATCTGTACCGCTGATTCACAATAAAGGGTGTGAACCAGAACAAATTCTGTAGGTTCTACAAAAATCTGCAACCTGGCAGACCAAAAAGGGATGGTCGAAAAGAATTAAAAGAGTTTGCCGAAAATTAGGAGCATGGCAAAAATCGTACGGGTTGCCAAAACTTGACACCATGGGAGACAAGGGGTTGTCGAAAATATCTCATTTTTCAAACGAACCGGTTTAAGAACATCAAAAGGCCCGCCTAAACCCCTAAAAGGCAACAGCGACCAAAAAATATACCGCTGGGACCCAAAAAAAAATTCGACGCCATGGTAATGGACAAGGTTCAAGTGACGAAAATCATGGTCAAACAACAGTAAGACATCCAAAAGAAGAAGGCAATAAGCCCTAGTAAGGTGGCCAAAAATTACGTGGGCAAAAAAATGACCCATGGAAGACAAAAGGGTGGTCGAAAAAAAGAAAAATAAGGTGGAGGTTCATACGTAACCAAAGCGGATTGCTTACGCAACCGATTTGAGCGAACCACGTTTACTTCGAAGGGTGACCAAAAACAATAGGGTTGCCTGAAAATATTTGGATTGCCAAAAAAGAATAGGGTTGGCTCAAAAATAAATTACGGTGATGCCAAAAAAATCTATTAGGGGAGGTTGCCAATAATGTACACGTAGAAATTACCACACAGAAGAAGTCGCACGAAAAATTTGGCTTCTCAAAAAAGGGTCAACGGCCCAAAAAAGGTAAAGGCCAAAAAAAAAGTCAAGGGCCCAAAAAGGTCAAAGGTAGGTAGGAAAAATTTGGGTTATCATTTTTTCCCCAAGGTAGGACCACTTAATATGGAAGTCATCGCCGTCAAGAATTCTGCGGATCGACCAGCATAAACGCTCCTGCCGCACCTGCCTCCTTAAATCTATATGGATAGTCAGATCTCTATTTATTATTCTTCCCCTCATTTTTGCGTCTCCCCCAGGCACTCGATCTCATCCATTGTCAACTACTTGCTATAGTTAGAAAAGTACGAAGCAGAACAAAAAAAGTATTCTCTATGGATAAAATTAACAACTGTGTAAAGTAAGAGACCGTAAGGCAACCTTACTCTATCTTTGAAATTGAAATCTATGGTTAGTTGCAAAAATTCGTGGTTAACTTTGAAAAAACCTATATTAAAGTGTTGAACATTAAAAGGCAACACATAAAAATTCTATTTTTCAAAAAATCTTCAGGAAAAATAATTGCAGATACTTGAATCAGACTGTTGCAGTATTAGTGATTCGTATCATACTTAATAGATTTTAATCAGATTAAAATTTTGAAGATTAAAAACTTGTCAGAAAGTTATTGAAAACTCAGATTCAGAAACTATATGGTCAAGAAGCTATTGATTAGATGAAACAATGTATGAGAAAGAAAGTTCATTCTCATGCTATTAAGATAAGAAATAGGATTTTTCAAAGAAATTTGAGATGGTGCTTAAAAGGTAACTTACCAAAATTATTATGTTGATTATTTAAGTATACTGTGGAAAACTGAAGTATGCCAGGTTATGTCCAACATAAAATTTGACGGAAAAAATAGATTTGATGCCAGCAACGTTAGATCTTCGAAATATATTATTTTCTAGAGCACGAGCTATTAATAAAAAGATTAACAGAGAAAAAATAATTTTGGCTACTATTATGGGCACGTGCTTAAAATGAAATATAATAAAAATAAATGATTCATGAAACAATAACTGAATGATTATTAAAAAGTCGACAAACAGTAGAGTACATCTAATAATGAGCATAGCTGATAAGTATTCTTACGCTCCAGAGTCTGGCCTTCGAGTGAGATCGGATTACTCAGAGAGTTCAAAACTCATGACAGCTACCAACTTATACTCCTACTATGAGTCTATGCTAGCGATATTTAATGATCACTCAGGTCCAATTAAAATACATATAGATAACTACATACATACTCAAAATAATAATATCATAGGTATATTACATATAATAAACCATAAATAATACGTAACTCTTCACTACTATATATGGTAAAGGTTTATAATTTAAAAAATATTATTAATATATACTATAATATATGCATCACATCTGGCCCGTACCCCTCCGTACGGTATAAATTATAGATATAATATATTGAAACAACCATATATAGTCATAGATATAAAATATACACCCCTAAAACTGATGTATAATATACCGTAGTAAAAATACTATATTAAACCAAAATGAAAACAAACACCAATATAATTAATATTATAAAATATATCATAAATTATAAAAATAAATATATATATAATTAAATAAAATAAAATACTAATAATATATAACAAACCACAATTCAGTAACCTAAATAGTAATATATTATATATAATACTACTAATATATATAACTATATACTATGAAATGGAATAATTAATAGAGCAGATGTGGCGTTTGTGGACTTTGAAAAAAGCCTTTGAAAGGATTTAAATATAAGGAAAAAGAAAATTTATTAAACAATAAAAAGGACTTTGCGCACTGGGTTAAGGGGGGAGCGACCCATATTTATTAGATGATGAAAATAAACTAAAACCAATCTCATAGGTGATGACTATAGTACAAATAAAAAACACCACAAATGAAGATAAATAAACAATAGTATATAATACTGAGAGTGTTCAAGAAATAAGATAAGGGAGGAGTAGCAAGGTGAGATAATGTGAATAGATGGTTTGAGGCAGAGGCTCAGGAGTGAGAACAGTGCAATGTGCATCTGGCCCCTTGCCTTGTAATTATACATGACTGGACTTACGGACTGAAGAGGAGTAAAATATGTAGAACCGGTGGACGAATTAGCACCTACAACTACCATTACGCATGAATGTATACAGCATTGATAGAGCAGATATTTAGGGAGCGGATCTTACCCGGGAAATGTCGAACAGATGGGAATGTCCAAAATTGGCGAGAGGAATAAGAAATGGTAATTAATGAGCTAAGAAGAAGACGGATATAATAAAGTAATGAGAATAGCTATAGAAAAAAGAACAGAACTGACATCACATAGATAGGAAAGTAGAACTATAGAGGTGAGAATTAAAATTCAAATTACATTAGAGAGATGATGTGGAAAGCTGAAGGATATAATAGATGAGTCAGGGAGGGGTGAATAGATTTAACGAGGATTTAAAGAAGTTCTCTTCAAGAACGTGAAGCATATATACCGAGAACTGAAAAAAAAAGCTATACCAAAAGAGTATAAATGGTGATATTACAAGAAATACTGAGACGCAGTTACTGAGTAGTAGTGAGAATCAGAATCTGCACTAAACACAAACAAATGAGAAAGTGGAGGCGGGCTGAGATTATGGTGCTGGATTAATGAGGAGTTACACTGAGAGATAGGCGGAGAAGTTAGAAAATACGGAGGGAGCTGAGAATTGAATGAATTAATAAACACAATACAACAGAAATTCAACTGAGATGGCATGGGCACCTTCGAACGATTAAGATGGCAAGAGGTATGGACCAAGAAAAGATGCCTAGGAATGCCCAGGGGCCGCTAGACCTAGGGCAGACGGAAGAAAAGATTGGAAAGGGACGCGGTGGAAGATGCGATGAACGTCAGAGGAGTGGCTATGATGGTAGATGTGGAGGAGGGAAGATTGAAGAGGATAGAAGCTACTGGAGGAGATTCTGCAGAGGTGACATCTGACAGGTCATTACCGATCTACCGGAGAGGGATGGTGAATAAGGTGAATATATATATAGTATATATATATATATATAGTATATGTATATATCTATATATAATATATATATAATTATATATTATATATATATATATAATATATATATAATACTATATATATATATATACTATATATATATCTATATATTAAATGAAAAAATAAAATTCATCGAAAAAGCGGCAGATTAATTATTTCATAGTGTATAAATACTGTCGATCGATAGCCACAAACCGCACAGAGAAGACTAGTGAAACATTAAATCTTACATAAAATAGAATAATGAGTACCAAATAACTCAGAGATTAAAAAATTTAAAAGAATTTCACATTAAAAGAAAAAAAAAAAGTAAAAATTATGGCACTTTCAGAGATTCCAAATTCCCTGATCATATTTGAATGCATTCCGGAAATTGGAATCGGTTTACAATTCAATTTTCTGAATCAAAAATTGCGGGATGAAAAACCTGAAGGTAAAGGCAAGTCATTTCGTAATGGAATTTTGAGTATGGGAAATAGGAGTCATAAGGCTAAGTCGCTTTATATCACTGCCTTTAAATTATTTTAGCATTCATTACCGGAATCAAAATTGCAAATTTTTAGGTTTTTAGCAAATTATTATTATTTTATCTTGTTCTTACTTAAACGCCTTTACATTTATTAAAAGTAAATGAAGATATATGCTTGAGAGTGTGGATAGTTTTCTCATTTTCTTTATTTGTCTCGTGTTTTTTTCTTTCGTATTTTCATTTTAGAAAAAAATTGACTAACTTATTCTTAGACCTTTATCTTTCGTTAGTCAGACAAAATATATATAAATAATTCAGACACAGGACACCACACACACAATTTACTAGCAACACTACAATCAACACTCACATCCACACAACACACACACACTCACACACCACTATAATATATATTAATAATATTAATTATTTATAGCTCATAACTGATGATAGGAGGAGAAGAAGCTAGAATAAATTGGTTTTATCACAATATTAAAATATTTTAATTAATATATAATTATAACATTATACAGATTTGTTAAATTAAATAAAAGAAATACAATATGAAATTACAGTTAAATTATTTTACGAAAAATAATAAAATTTTTGTTAATAATGATTACAGTTAGATATCTATAGTATATAATTTTAGTATTAGTAGTTTATAATAAAACATAAACCTAAGAATTAACTAAATGAAAGACTAACACTCTGAACCTAAGAGATTAAAGAAACAAATTGAAGTCAGAGAGAGAAGATTTGTACCTGAGAGCGCAAGAATGGCATGAGCTATCAGAGAAGCGGATGTGAGACATAAATGTAGTGTGCAAGAAGAGAGAAAAGAGAGATAAGAGGAGGAGAAAGAAGAGAAAAGAGAGAGAGAGAGAGAGAGAGAGAGAGAGAGAATAGAAAGTATATAGTTACTATATTGAAAGAGAGAAGAGAGAAGAGAAGGAGAGGAGAGCAAGAATAAGAGAGAGAAGAGAGAGGAGAAGAAAAGAGGAATAGAAGACACGATAGATAGAGAACGACATTGAATGAGAGGAACGAATACCAGAGAGTTGAATAGAGCAAATAAAGGCCGTGCCACAAAGAGCGCTAACCTATAACCACAAAAAAAGAACCATAATCGAAGAAAGAAATAAAAATACAATATAAAGAACGAATAATAAAGTGACACCACACATCCGAATCCCCAACCCACCAAACCATACCTACGCATCACACCCAATACCACAAAAAACACGAAAAAAAAATAAACAAATAAAAAAAACATCGCGAAAAAATAATAAAAAAAATACGAAAATAAAATATAAATAAAATAAGTATATATTCTGCAAAAATAAAGAATACATATCCAATGAAGCATAATTAGCTACTAAAGTTCAATTTCTTTTTCAATCGAGGTAGCCTACTTATTAAACACTAAAAGTACAAATTTATTACAATCGCAAATTATGATCAAATTATTTAAGAGAATAAACCATAAAAATTCTACTTACGATTTCGGCAAACATAAAATAATAAAATACCAACAATTCAAGATTACTACTTAATAAAACCTTTTATCTACCACTACTAATCGCTCGAGCTACCGTCAAAATATTTTTATGCCAACTAGATTACCAGAAATTATCACAAAAAATATACTGAAATCAGACGAATCCTTAGCTATTGTAAACCATTTACAAAAAATAAAAATAATCAATCAGTAAAAATAAAACAAGTGCTAAAAACAACAAATAGCAGTACTACTAATTACACTAAACAATCACATACACAATAACAAAAAAATAATTTATCACATCCTCAATAACCATAACATAAATACCAACCCAATCAAACCAAAACCTTTAAAAACACGAAAAATAAGAATAATTAATACACATACAAAATTATTACATAAGCACAATCAACTAATTCCTAAGAATAATAAATAAAAATAAAAAAAAAGAAAAGTAATATAAAAATATAAAAAAATAATAAACCAAACTCCACCACTGTGTCTTTATATATAAATGTATGCCAAAATGAAAACTAAGTATTAAAACACAATTAAAAAACCTAACGTAAAACATCAAACTCACAACACAAAAATACACGTACAAAAGAAACACAAAAAAAAATATAAAAAATAAATAAAAATTAACCCCCCAAAATAAAAATACCCAAAAAAAAACCAAAATCAAACACCCAAAAAAATAAAATAAACAACAAAAAAGAAAAACGAACACTAAGACTATAAAAATCAATATACTAACATAATAAAAATTAAAAAAAAACCAACACCAATACGCACAACATCTTCATTAACCAACAATCAAACCAAATCAATCAATCATCTCAATATTACCGTTAGTAAACAACATAACCAAATCGAATAGATAAAAAAACATAAAAGAAGAGTGACAAACAAAACTTTAAAACAAATAACAAAAAACGAAAATAAATTGAGCAGGGAAATAAAAACAAATAAAAAAATAAAAAAATAAAATAGGAAAATAAATATAAAAAACTAAATAATAATAAATTGCAACCAACACGCAAAACAATCTCCAAACATCAACCACATAACACCATAAACCACGAGACCTAGATACACACCCATCCACTAAACAAACCCAGCTCAACAAACACAACAAACTAGAACCCACCAAACAAATACAAAAAAAAAGAAAAAAATAAGAATATATAACAGAAACATACATAATATTATAATACAATAACAAATAATATATAAAAATATATAATATATATATATAAAATTAATTATATATATATATATATAAGACTATATATATATAACTAATTATATATATATTAAAATACAATATATATATATATATATATATAATATTTATACATACTATTATTGTATAAGTATACTAAGATCTACATAATGATATAATAACTTTTAATATATTAAAAAATTATAAATAGATAATTGCATTTTCACATCTACAATTGAATAATAGAATAATTATAATATATAATATAATAGAATATAATATAGATAATAAAATATAAATATATATATATATAAGGAAAGCAAAAAGAGCAAAGCTAAGATGGCTCTTAATTGTTAGTGAGTATCTAAGTGTTCAGATATAAATCGATAGTGAGCGGGTCAAAATAAAGATTTCCTCGGAAAGAAGAAAGAATAAAAAAAACAAAGAAACCAAAAAAAAAAACCCCACACCAAAAAAACAAACAGAACAACAACACACACACAACAATAAACAAACAACCCAAAAAAAACCAAAAAAAACCCCCAACAAACAAAAACAACCCCCCCCCCTCCGAATGCGTGCCCGCCCCAACAAAACAAGGGAATGGCGCCAACCAAAAAAAACACAAACACCACACACACACACACACACGACAGACACAGCAACCCACAAAAAAAACCACAGAAGTGACAAACCCCCAACACACAAAAAAGAAAACACCCTTAACAATATAAGAATTCTAGAACAATAATAATCTTTATAGATTAAAAAAGTTCACACCCCTTACGAGATGAGCCCATATTGCATAGGAGGGAGAACTTCTACTAATGTAATTAATCCACCTTAGGATGCAGACTAGAGGAGTCGAACACCGGCGCCTTACAAACGGAGCTCTGTCGGCGTCTTCCGATAATAAAATAAATTATATAATAATACTAAAATAAATATATATATTATAATCTAAATAATAATAATATATAAATATATATGATATAAAATATATATATATTATAATAAATAAAATAAATATAAATATATATCAATTATAAGAAAAAAAGCTAATATTAACATTATATAAATAATAATAATAAAAATATATAACAACCATATACTCTCAATAAAAAATAATATAGTACTACGTATATATAGATATATATAATACTTATATATGAGTCGGAGCTGACAAACGGGCACCGGTGGTGGCCACCAGGTGCGGATGCTGAATTAACTCCAAATAAATTACGTTTAGTTCATCATTGTAAAAATCACCAAAAAATACTATGTTCATCCTACCTCGCCCAAGAATCACGAACGTGATGATGAGAAGGTTCGGAAGCTTCCGTTTAAAGGGTGGTCTGGACCCCACCGGGCCAGGGGTCCCTCACGAAGAATCGCACGTAGAAGACTCAAAAACAGAAAGAAGATGGAGAGAAGAAGACCAAGAAGAAGGAGAAGGAGGAAGAAGAGAAGCCGAAACGCACAGGAGGAAAGGAGGAGGAGGCAAGGCAGTGAAGGCAAAAGGCAATAAGAAAGAAGGAGGAGGAGGAAAGGAGGAAGCAGAATTGAAATGAAAAATGCATCTTACAAAGATAACCCGTCTTATAAAGGTTGAGGACATGATGATTTTCAATTCAATAAGATTTCATTATTTATAATAAACGTAAAACTAACCCAAAATACTATGCACTTCTAATTTACATTATAGTTCATTTATACCCACTCTCTTATTACTTTAATGATTATTTTAAATTTTTAATTTAAATTTATGTAATATAAATTATTTCAAATTTTTTATAGAATTTATATATATCTCATTTTTATATTAATATCTCTTCATTCATTAAAACATAATCAAAATATTCTTTACTAAAAACACATTTTATGCTTTTATCTGTTATATAATGTAAAAAAATGTTTTCGTAATGCACCTACACCATCTAAAGCATAAGTAAATCAAATACCACCCCAATAAAATCGCAATCCAAAAACCACTCACGCCGTTGACCTCGCCCCCCACTTCACCCCCTGAATCTTATGGAATAATAATTGAATCTACTTGCATTCAAGTCATACTTTCGAAAACCTATACTCCTCATTCGCCTGCGTGTTATCGTTCAAGTATCAAGGTTATCATCTTGTTCATGGCAGGTATATAATATTTTTACGAACTTGTATTCTGTAGTGATGAATAGATCGTAAACAATATTTAGACGTACAAGAAAATCTTCTACCTGACAACCCTAACAAATCCCAGCTGACCATCTAGTATCCAGTAACATCAAGTAAAAGTCCAAACCCCCCCTACAACCCTTCCCAACCCCACCCTCCATGACCTTTTGATATCGGAAACTATTTTAATTCAAGTCATAATTTTTGATATAATATAAACACACAACTGTTATTTTTAATTTATTTTTACTTTTGTATTTTTTTATAAGATATAGGCTTAACAAAGCCCTTTTTATTTTATTCGTGGTTTGTGTACGTTTTTTAGACCACCTAAAGCAGTCAACATCCAGTAAATCAAACCACCCTTCACCTCCCCATCCGGCCCCTCCGCCCCCATCCCTACTGATCTATGATCTATGTTTCATGTCACATATTGAGTAGTCATTTTGGGCTGAACGTAACATAAAAATCAAATTCTCTTAGACACTTAAACCAACGCAAATATATACTAACGTAACAAAGTTTTCACATTCAGTAAAGCTAAATCAGCATCAAACCTGACTTAAGAACTCATTAATGTACCATATCGACACACCTAACACACCGTAAGCACCCGCATAAATACACACTTAACAAAGCTCACCACACTTAAAACAGTCGTAAAGTTACTCAACAGTTATAGCACTACACAAAACGTCAACCCTTATCAATGATTAATTTTAATAACATTTGTCAATCTTTAACAAAAAATTTATCATAACCTCGTCAATTATTCATACTGATCAACGAGATATATGATAACGTAACAAAAGTTCTTCACACTAATAAAGCTTTACATAGCGATCACCCAAACTAAGATATATGCACAGCGACAAACTTATACAAACCATAAACAAGAATAAACACTAACCATTAAACAAATACAATAAATAATAAGAACTAACATACCAACATACCATACAAAACGTAACCCATTATTCACACTTTGTTCAAGCATATCTCTAACATATCAATGTAATTTTACATTGACACTGTAATAGTTAACAAAAATTTATTTCATAACTGCTAATAATTATCAAACAGACCAGCGAATATATGCATACGTAACAAAGTGTATTTATTTTGTTTATTGATAGTATTTATTTTAACAAAAAATTATATTAGAGCCTTACTATATCTAATTCCCATCGAATAATTGACACAACATAACAAAGATTTATCCCAGAGATACAATTAAAAATAACTTTTTTTAATAAAATATCCATAGTAAAAGTGTAATAGTTTCACTGAGTCCTAAGCAACTAAATTCAGTTAAATCAAGACACCCGGCCCCCTTCCTTCCATCCCTCCATTTCACCCGTTCCAGATCTAATTGATCTATTTGATATGTTGATTGTCTGAGTCAGGGCCACATTCGAGATTTTACTAATTTGCCTGACTAAAACTAGCATTAAAAATAATTTCCTTTATATACTAACCAACAGAATGTATGCTAACCTCACATAGTTTTCACATAATAAAGCTAAGCATGTGAGCATTAACCTGAAACTAAGAAATATAGTACACGAGCTAACCTAACCACACATTGCACACAATAAGAACTTAATAACCTTTAACAAAAGTGGCCATAACTTAACAGCAGGTAAGCAGTGGTAACTAGCACAGCGTGACAAAACTAACTATTCACACTGTTTTTCAAGCATATCTCTAACATATTGACGTTAACCTTACACATGTTTAACAAAACCTATCAAAATTTATCATAACATACCGATCTAGAATCTATCATAATCCACACGAAGATAATTTGCAAAACATTAACAAAGGTTTTTGTCCCAAACTAACCAAAAATAACAAATATTTATCGCAAACAGTACATAAAAATTATTTCTTCGAGTGAAATATCATAGTAAGTGTAATAGTTTATTGATTTTAAGCAGTAAATCAATTAATCTGTAAATCAAACGATCCCCCCCTCCTCTCGCTCCAAGCAGTCCAGCATGCTATTGCGCAATCTTGATCATAAGAACTGGTTGATCTATTGTATTGATTCAAGTCATATTTTTCGGTTTCAAATTTGGATAAACAATAACAATCACACAAGAGTAAAGATATCACCTCACTAAACACGAATATTATGGACGTACGTAACAAAGCGTTTACATCAATGAATAATTTTAACTATATGCGTGGTATCACCAAGTGAGTGAAGAAATAATACTAAATAAGAAAATCGCTTCACTTGAGAAAATGTGAACAAAATCATAGAAATTCATCGTCTACGAGCAAAATCATCTCAAACATAACAAAATTATAACCAAACAATACCAAACTATAAAGTAATATCTCATAGCACAAGACTAGTTAATCATATCAAAAGAATCATGACATATTCCTTTTAATTAAGTACACCACCTAAAAGATATTGATAATCTAAACGAACTAAATTAATTCTATTGGAGATCATTATAAGAACAAATCTTAGACTAGCATGACGATCACAGACTTGTGATGTCTGCGACATACTTTTATAGCAAAAATCTAATGAAATTTTAAGTTAATAAATGAATCTAATGCAACATTATATTGTTTAAGAAGTTTCGAAACTGTGATGCCTTAACAGTAGGTCAAGATAATTATATCAACAATAAATAAGAAAAATCTCTGTAGCTTTCTAGCTACACACATATAATTACTCATTCATCATACAAAGTAAAACAAGCATTATATAAAATCTCTGGCTTATAATTTAGTTAATTACATATTTAAGGAGCAACAAATATCGTGTATCCATCAGATCTAGACTCTCAACTGCTTCGTCTCTCACAGTAAGTGAGGAATACTTTGTTAGAACGTTATGACATAGTTCATTCGGCGTAGTGAACAATCTGTGGAACATGTATAAGTGGATGTTTTAAATGAGGAGCTCTACTCACATACAGAGACATGTGACGACAGAGTCACTAACACTTCTCCTAAGTTTCAAGTTTATTCAGCGTATGAGTTTACTGCGCTTACTTTCACGTATACTCAAAATACTGATTATTGTATTCATTATCAATTCTCTATGCCACTTTATACAATCCTATTCTCTCAGTCTAAAGCATACAACTTACACTAAACACAAAGAAGACACTACAACTCTGCCTAAATTAATCTTATTCATCTTCCAATTTTACTTTCTAACTATCCTTAATACTTCATCTATATAAACTTCAAAAATATTTTCAAAGACATGTGAATTATGTATTCATTTTAAAATGTCGACATGGGGATTCAGAAACTATTTCAATGAACAATACCCCAGTGTTTTAAAATACTTTGACTTTACCCATTTATTAAATTTTTTTTCCTGGTGAAGGCTATCTTACCATATATTAGTATTCATTGAGTTTCTCATATAAATACACTTTCTAGTCAATTTCAAGTATAAAGGAAGCTTTACAACCCATTTGGTCACCGGGTTCTGATTTGGTGTTCCAATCTAACTAGCCAAATTGTAAATCCTTTGCTGTCACGGTTAGCGTGAAGTGAAGAATTGTTCATTTCTCCACAAGCATTGAAATGGTTGCTTACATTATCCATAATAATTGAACGAAATGCAAACGGGATTTGATTTCGATATCTTTCAGGGCCAGATTATAACAACATGTACCATAACTATTTGACATGATCTGAAGAATATAAATAATAATATATAATCATAGATGCTAAGATTGAAATAGTTATTTAATTGTTATATAAGAGAACACAAAGTATTTTCTTGAAGTAGAAATGAAATTTTCAGTAGAACAGTTGTGGAAAGCTGTAGAACTCAAAAACTTCAATTTATTTAGTGCAGAATACACGGATAAGATGTAATATTTACAATGCAACGTTACACTAATGGCTTTGCTTATCTCTTAATAGCTTGGTATATATATATATATATATAAATTTTTTTTTTTACATAGAAAGTACGAAATGTTTATTTTTTTTAATCTTTCTTAACACTGCTTAGAAAACTGTTTTTATTGTTCAGCTGTGAAGCTTTTTCCTTTTTAAAATGTTTTTGAACTTGCATTTATATTACTTAGTATTTACTTTGGTAATATTAAAATTAATTTGAATTTATAGTGAGACAGGTGAATGGACTATTATTAATTTAAACAAAATATTACAGGAATATAATCTTCGGAATAGAAAGATGAATTATCGTCATGATATTAATTGTATTATACCTCAAAAAACATATTATAATTGTATTATAATACAGTATATATATATATATTAATATATATTAATATATATATATAGATATGTATACCTATATATAGATACAGATAAAGTAGTGTTAATGTTAATGATGGTAATATAGTTAATAATTTAATGTGTTAGCAATGGTATGTCAAAACGTTTGTATATATAGTAAATATTATAATATATATGTATGTTATATATATTAGAGAAAAGTATAAATAGGTATACGTATCTATATATAATTATAGTGGAGTTAGGAAAAGAATATATTTGAATAGGGGGTTAGTAATAATAGTGGGTAATATAGATTAGCATATGCTACAAATTCTGTAGGAATGAAGTAAACATATGATACTATGTCACTAGTTTGGAAAGCTATTAATTATGACAAACACTTATAGTGAACCTGTGACGATCTGTGTATAGTGATAGTGTAGTCTCAGGGCTTCTTCTCGGTCTCCAGGATGGCTTGCTAAAATTCTCTTGATTTTTGTGCTACTAATCAAAAAGAACTAGTTAAATACTGGCCTAAAAGAGATAATTTCTCTCCAGGACAACAAAATGTTATTGAGCCATACAGAGTTATTTTATCGTCTTTTCGTATGAAACTAGAACTTATAGAGATGGATAGTTTTTTTTTTAAATATTTATCTCAGATTTCCCCGCACTTAAGTGAAGCTAAATTGAAAGAGGGAATATTCATCGGGCCTCAAATCAAAATCTTGCTTCGTGACCATATATATAATAGTGTTAAATCAAAATGAACTAACAGCGTGGAAATCATCTAAAGACGTTGATCAAAGGTTTCTTGGCAACAAAACAACTGAAAATAGTGATAATAGAAAAACTGTTAGTGAACTACAGAAATTAAGGCTGCAGAATGTCATCGAAAATTCATCTTCTACATTCTCATCTTGAATTCTTCCCTCCAAATTTAAGTGCTGTTCGCGACAAACGGATCCATCAGAATATATTACAAATAGAGCAGCGTTATTAAGACGGATAAGAATCCATGATGAGCAACCACTGCTGGGATTTTTTGAAAAGAAAATTTCTCAGCACATAAAAGAAGAAAGTAATTTCCTAGGTAAGACAGACACCAACTTCAGCAAAATACAGATACAAATTTAATATAATTTTTAACTTCTAAAATGATATAGGTATCTATTTAATATATTTTTAATTCTGAAATGATATTTAATTCAAAGAAACATGTAAAAAGTTATCATATTGATTACACTGTCATAATATATATATATTGATATCATAATGTTACGAATATTCCTGTTATATTTGATGAGTCGAAACAAAATCTGAGTGTGATAGAGAAAAACTGATTTGATTTTCAGATTCAGCATAAAAAATAGACTTAAGTTCACCTACATACGATTCAGTTTCGAAAATTTGTTTTTAATTTTTTGATCAGTGTTATTAAAAATTTAAAGACAGAAAGAGTTGGATTTTCAGCTTGAGTAAACTTTGGGATATTACAAGGTTCTCAAGGCTCAAATGGGAATGAGAATTAAATGTGATCGAAGTGTAAAGATACCCAACGAAAGTGTCAAGGACAAGTAAACGATTTGCTTTGACCTAGATAATGAATTTTAGCTTCTCAAGATTTGCCATGCGAAATTTCCTGCAAATATAGTCAAATGTTGATTATGCTTTTTATTTATTTACTAAATATTTTCTTTAAAAAATGGATATAGACGCTTATTAGTAGTAAACAGAAAACTGAAGAATTTATTTCCAGTTAAAAGTTGCCTTTGGATTTTCCATTTTTTTACTATTTAAGAGAGGGTGGCTGAAGCAGACCTTCTTCCGTGACTAGAGTGATCGTAGAATCCTCATCCCGGGCTTGGGGACTTAACCGCTGCCACGGCTTAAGTTCTCCCGTGGTGTGGTGCTCCTCGTGAACTTCAGCTTCGCTACAGCTTTCTTTGCCAGATTAACACTTGGTCTATTTAGTGCAAGCTAAACGGTAACTTGAGTTGACGATGCTTTAGAGAGAATAAAAAATTTTTTTAGATTCCATGTATTTGTTCGTTCATATAGCATTCATTTTCTAAGCTTGAACAAATTGTTCAATATGTTCGTTTAATGGAGAGTATTTTTAAATTTTAATAAATAAACTCTCATAAATTGGAATTTTATAACTAATAAAATTTCTTTGGGAGTTGGGTAGTATTATCAATCAGACCAGTCGAAAAGATAATGATAACATTATCTATACAGATAATATTTACGCGTATATTAATTATCACCATCGATCAATGTAATTAAACATTGCTGAACTGAAAGAATATAATATACCCCAGCCCACCTGAAAATCATATAGGCATGAATCAATTACAGTATTAAGTCAAAAGGAAATAAATATATCGTCCTATAATTTTACTACATTGTTTCCTAACTAGAAATACATAACTATACATAAATTAGCTCAAAAGAAAATTATTAGAGTAATTTTATCTCTATTATATCTAACATTCTATCCATCTCATAAATTCACTAATTCAAAACTTATTACATCCTGAGTGCGATGAGTAAGACCTATGTTAACGCTGGAAAAAGAAGAGCTATAACCAGTACTCACCTATATCTCTATGCATTAAAGATAATAGCTTTTGTAAAATATGCTGAAAATCCATCGAAAAATTACATATTGCTCAGAAATTTTTTTACTCTCTCTTGAGCATAAAACTAAGAAATCATATGGTCTTGATGGCAAATAAAACACTATACTTTGCAACACAACATAACTCACAAAAAAAACTATTACAACAGACGAATAAAGATAGCTGTAACTCTATTCCATGTACTCGCAATACTTTATTCTGACACATTAATGCTAATACGACTACAGCGAGAGAGGTGAAACACCAAAGTATAAAACATCGTATATTTTATAATCACTTCCACAAATACCCAATATTATATGATTGTGAAAGACAGGCAGATTCTTTTTTGCAGAGTTCGCAGACTCCAATAACATAAAGTAATTCCCGAGTTATAATTGTTATATGTTGGCACTTAGATTAAAATAATATGTAATATTCAGCTTTCCTTCCAATGTGTCACAATAATTTGTTGTAATAAACAGTTGTAGAAGAGAGAGAAGGAGTTACGACCAAAATCTGATAAATAAAACCGGTGGATGAGTCTTGTTCATATATCAATATGAAGTATCTAAAATGATCGAAAATGATAAGTATAATCAACCTATCAGCAGCTCACTAAAGACAAGTGTTATAGAGCAAAATTTGATTCAGACAAAGACTAGCTACTATTTTTCTCAGAATCGCACAAAACAAAGCATGGAATGGGAATATCATAGAAATTTTTACCTAGATCATAGCATTTTTAGTTAGCATAATCACGGGGGGGGCGGTGAAATGGGCGTCTTAGTTCTCGGGGCGATGAATAAAACTCTGGGAACACTTCCCGCCATTTATAAATTGCGAGTCCGTTCTTTACAATAGAATATCATAGAATTGACATAAATTTGCCCAAGTTGAGCGATATCTATTTTGGCACTTTTCTATGGTGATCCATTCAAGTTATATAGGTTCTAATCAGAATTCTATCCGTTCTAGAAGAGTGCCGATGTTAATCGCATCGTGTATATCTCTATTTAAGCAATTGCTTGTCTAATACATTCAGGAGGTGTTTGTACGTAATGGGATTACTGTGATCGACTAACTCAAGCATCTGCCTGTACGTTGTGCACTTATGGTAAGATGATGCGGTTAAACACCAGACTCGGTATATTTGTGGTATTTTAGTGCCTATAGAGTAGTCAGTTCGGGAGGGTAGACAGCGATAAGGTGTTGGTTACATATTGTCTCCGACGAGCAAATTCCTTCATATGGAAATATGTAATAGGCTCATTTCTCATTCACGTGAACGGAAAAATCCAAATAGTGTCATCGGATTGAATATTTCTGATTTCTTAGATAGAACAAACTATTTCTATGTCATTTCTCCATCATATGTTAGACATTAGTTGATATAACTACATTACGCTTAGGTGTGTGGATGTTACAGCGATAATACTGATAGAGACATATCTTTACTCTTATCCTTCGCTGCTAGAGAGATAAAGCGATCTATCTAAGTTATAATTTCTTGATGAATCACATCAGTTCTACAATACCGATATTATGCAGGAGGTTGAGTTTTATGAGATACAGGCCTTCAAAGTGAGATCGGGGCAGCGAACATTACATGAGTATACAAACAGTAGCGGGTTCACATTGTATATTCGCCATCTCGTTTGAGCGGAGTTGTAAATATCAAATGAGCACAGCTCGGTGTGGGAATAAGGAGGACCGAAATCGCCGACGAATTGAAGTTTTAATCATAAAAATCTTAACAACTGAGTAGAGAGTCGTTGGCGACGAAAGTACTTAACTCATTGGTTCTGATCTATAAATAAATATAGTTGCTCCAAAACGCTAGCGGAAATAATATACTACTCGAACGAATATTAATCACCGTAAATTTTGTAATAAACATAATCCTTCAAAAGTGGCTATAGTATAATTGAGATTCTTTAATTCAATATATATATATACCAATCAGAAAAAGTAAATCAGAGAATTATGAACAATATACTATCGAACACGATACCTAAAATTAATTCCAGCTTCAAAAAGGGTATATATATATATTATCTAGTATTAGAATACTCAACAACAATCCAACCATTTATTAAATAAACATATAGTTACAGTGATAAAAATAAGTAACTTCATTATATATACTTATAGAACCATAACGAAATATAATATGCAACGTAACATTTGATTTTCATAAACAATTAATATAAGTCATATTGAAAATGATCATATTACCTATAAAGCTTAGAGATTAATATTATAATGTACACATGAACAAAACTAAATCACACTACTCACTCACTTGAACAGTAATACCACTGTAAATAATAACTAACTAACATTAATACAAAAGTTTCATATCTGTAATACTAAACTAACTATAAGTAAATTAGCTATATAATTTAGTCTATAATCTAAATTATAAACGTTATATACGCTAGTATCACTATATACATGGTTATTTCAATACAATATTCTAAACATAATCAATTGCTTAGATTTTATCTGAATAGACGACTTATGATTTACTCATCTAGGTCATTGAATATAAGTATACTGTCAATTAATCAAGTATATTTATCTAGGATAAACAATAGCACGATAAAACATGAGAGCCGTTTCTTACTATAACCTATAACGTATAACAACTCCCAGTTGTATTATATGTATAACATAACAATAGATTTTACTAACATTAATAAAGTGGCTAAATCAATAAAGTACTATCTATAATCTGAACTATAGAATATATAATGTAATATTTGTACAAATAATTTATAAAGATTTAACTTTATATAATTATGTAATTATAATAATACACATTATAAAGACCACGAAAATAAACTGATTAACATTAAACAAAGTTCACCATAATACTAACTTAAAAGATGGAAATAACAATAACAAAAAAATAATTTAAATTTACCAATCAACACTTGTAAAGTAACAACTATACCAATATCGTATATTAGATTCATGACTGACCAGAAAAAGACGGCCAAGACTTACCGCTTATATACGATATCCCCATTTTAACAACGAAATCTTGTCAAGATAATATAGTTATGCGCTCATAGCCAAAACCCTCCGAGTAAAATTGTGAGTCTGTTCATTACGATCGTCAGGGTGGCCAATTGCGTTAACTTACTCTGTTATATATTTCATATATGATTACATAGAAAAGAAGACATCGGATTATAAAATTAACACTATCTGAAATTTATATTATTATCTCCAGCTGCACTAGTTTGAAGTAATATTGATATATGGTAAAATGTGAATAATGCATTCATTAACACAAAACTAATAATAATGTTAGCTAAAATTACCTTAAAATATAAAAATAAATAATTAAATTCATATTAGTTAAAAATATTTAAAAAAAAATATTATGCTCATCTCAGTTGCATTTTGAGTAAGCGACGCTTACCTATCATACCTTAATGCACGATCTAGTACATATATATATTATAACTATATATTAGATCTAATATAATATATATAATATATATATCCTAATATATATATATTATAATATATTATATATATCTATATCCTATATCATTTATATATATAATATCCTAAAATATAGAGAGAGAAGAGAGAGCTCTTATGTCAAAATGCTTATTTCAATACTTCTACAATTACATTCAGGAGAATATTATAATGTGACGATGCAAAATCAATTGGTCATTAATTCATTATATTAATGTAATTCCCAGAGAAATTTTGGAGCAGAAGAAAAAATGATAAAAAAACATTTCATTATGTCTAAGAGACATCGGAACTTAATCATAGTTAACTAACATCCATTCTTTCTTCTGCAATTCACAAGATGGAAGGTTAATATACCTCATATGTTTCTATGCGACTTTTTCTCTCACACTTCCCTCTAATATAAATATATATACATATAAATCATATATCTAACTATATATAAAATATATATAACATATATATAATATATTAATATAAGTATAGTATATATATTATTATATATTATAATATTATATATATAATATACTATATTTATCTTACCTATTAGGGGGCCCTTATCATAAAGTGAAGAAAAGAAATTCTGATTTTAGTTACCTGATTATTAACGCTTAGGCTTTTTAACATGTTGACTCTAACTGATTTTTAGTTATTACCAACAATTTATTTAATACATTTCAATGTTATTGATTGGGAACACATAAGTTATTCATCTAGATGAAAACGCATACTAGCCTTATATAAGAGTACTATATATATATAAGTTACCATTAATAAAAGTGCCTGTTCACATTAATTCATTGCCTTATTCTGCCCAATCCTTGAATGAAGGTAACCTTTACGAAAATACAGATTCAATTCGCTTAGAAATTTTAAATTTATTTTAAATTAAATTAAATAAAATATAGGTATCAAATTTAAATATATTTTAATTTATATTTTGAATCATACTTTTTGTACTTATGTATTTGTTCATTTATTTATTTGTTTTTGAGTATGCAATTTTTGGCGTTCTATTTCGTGTATTCATCAGGTGTTTGGTTACCCATTTAAAAAAAAAGAAAAAAAAAGAAATAAATTGAGCTAAAATGAAATTGTTGTTCCTTTTTAAGATCTTTTTTTACCCCTTTTGAAAACCCGCCAAAATGGGGATGTGCCCCCCACCCCCCAGATAGACTCAAGGCCTGTTGCCGTAGGGTTACCACGTATTTTGAAGTATTAAATCTGCTTGGAGAGTCCACTAAATTATAAAATGCTGTATTAGCTGATAATTTATCAACCAAGAAATTTTTATTTACCAATTTATTTATTTATTTATTTATTTCTGAAAACGTTGGAAGAAATGTATACAAATTTGGATGTTATCATATTAAAAAAATAAGTTCTTACACTGCTTATTGTTTAAATATTAAAGAAATATTTAGAAGAAAGTCTTCAATATATATAATATATATATATATATATAAATAAGCGAAAACTATATAACTCTATATACTATATATTATATTAATATATATAGATATATTAAATACTATAATATATACTATAATAATATATTATCATATATATTATAGTTAGTATATTATATATATTTCATATTATATATTTATGAAATATATATACTATAATATTATATATACCTATATAAAAAATATATAAATAAGTAGTACAATATATATAAGACACACTCTAACATATAGTCATCCGCTACTCATACATAATAACATCACTCACGGCTATGTAAACTACTAATAGCATACTAACAGCAATATAGATACACAATTCTATCATATATATATATACTCACCTACCTAATATATACACTATATCATACACTTTTGAATATGTTTTGGGTCTCCTACGTATATATTATATATATATAGAATATCCTTTAAAAATATATATAGAGTGTGATATTAATAGTATATATACTATATCTAAACTCTGATATATACTATATTATAAATCATAGAATCCGAATCAAATGAAGGGTAAAAATAAATTTATTTTTAATTTTTATAACTTCGAATTTCCATAAAATCAATGAAAGATCCGTTCCAAAGATAAAAATTCTGAATAAAATTCAATAGCTTTAGGTTGGAAAATAGGTAAGACATTTTTTTACTGAAAGTATTCATATATATATATATATATATATATATATATATATATATATAATATAATATAATATATTAATACTATATATATATAACCCTCATATTATATATATTAGTATATATATAGGTACAAATCACTTATATATTAATATATATGATTATACGTATATTATATATATATATATACTATACTATATTAGACTATATATATATGATATAGTATGATATTATATTATATATATACTATATATATTAAGCTATAATAATAATAGTATAAATATACTTATGATATATAGTATAGTAATCAAGCGACAAGAAAATCCTTTGTTTAAATAAATATTATTTATTTAAGGAAAGACTTTCTTCGTCATTTAGAGTCTTCTGTATGTTTGTAAAGTTTTTATTACTAACCTGATTTGATTTTGCCTGCTGCTCATAATTTTCTTTTTCTTCTTAATTTTTGAATTAATATCCTATCACGTTCTGTTGAATAATTTTCATTTGCAAAACACGCATATATATTATAGTATAGTACTATATACTCACTATACTAATATATTATATAATTTAATTACTATATATATATTATATATATATATATTTATATATATATATTTATATTTATATATATAATAGCGCTATATAAATCACTATTATATACGTTCATAATATATATAGCTATACTCTAAGTATCATATCATATATATTTTTATATATATAATATAATATTATAATTATATATATAGTTTTAGCTATATATACTAATTTTATAAATAATACAATACATTACGTAAATACTATATAGTATGATATTATAGTAGTATCTGGCCAGTTTGGTATCTAGGCTGGTGATCTTCTTTCTCTGTTCTCTGATTCTCGGTGCTCTCTCTCTCTCTCATCATCTCTCGTCTCTCAATCGTCATCTCATTCGTCTCTCCTCTCTCTCTCTCTCTACTATATATATTTATATAATAACCCTATTATAATACAATATATATTATATTTATAACTATATATACTAATATATTATTACTATATACTACTAAATATATATATAATATATATATATACCTATCATAATATATACTATATACATATATATACTACCTCATAGAAGAAGAGATACGAGAGAGAGAGAGCTCTATCTCTCATATGCATCTCTCTTCTCTCTCTCTAATATATCTATATAGTACCTATAGTAAATATATATATATATAGCTATAATATATATATATATATATCTTTCAATACTTATATATATATATTATATATATATATATACTATATATATATATATATTATAGTAATATATTATATATCATATTATATATAATCAAAAATATCCACATTATAAAGTTTTTGCTATTTATCAAAGTTTTCTTTATTCTAAATATAGATTCGAATTTGGGTAGCTTAATTAATATTTTCTCTTCATTATTCTTTCATCTATTTCACCTTCAGCTATTAGAATTTAAATGTTAATTATTTCATTATCCATAAGATATACATTTTGGCAAATAACTTTATTTTATTTTTTTTTAAGATAAAACCGCCCAAATGTTTCTAATTAGAATCCTAGGATGAAAAAAACTTGCAATAAATATTTAAAACTTAGTTTTGTTAAATTTTCATTCGGCAATTTCGGAAAAGCTCGAGCTCTCACCTTTTATATTGATTGAAAATAACATAATTCAATGCCGATGATTCTTACATTTTTTGTTTTGTTTAATTTTACAATCTTTTAAATATGGTATTGGGAAAAATAATCCTGTGTTGGGTGATCAATAATTTCATGGCATAATGCGCCAATTTTACGCAAAAAAGAGAGAATTTAATTTATGGTAACTTATGCAAAATCTTGTTGAAAGTCGACCGTTTTCTATATTCTATCAATACGTCCCCAAGATGAGCAGCCGAAGTATAGGGTCGGCTGCTGATATACTATTATAATGAAGCTAAATATATATATATTAATATATATATAAGTAATGAATAGTATAAACTATATATATACTATATATATATATATATTATATATATATTATATATATATATATATAATAGTATATGTATAATATATTAATAATATATATATAAATAAGTATATATATATAGGTATTTTAATTAATATAAAGGCATAGAAATAATGGCAATATATAAATAAATTATAAATTATTCATTTCTCAGCTTTATATTTAGTAAAATTTTCATCAATTTTTTATCAAAATAGTTTCACAAAAATGATACTTATAAATACGAAAATAAATTTTGTAGCTTTAATAATAAAGTTAAATAAACATTTCTCAAAGATTCACACACATAAACCGCGCATAAATATAAAATCATGTAAGGCTTCATCCCACCGAATAACTCGCCATTTTTTCTCTTCTCATAAAGTTCCTTTATAAAACTTTTCTTCTCGTTTGAAGATTTTAAAAACTTGATGTTATTGAACAAGTTCTGGAATGTCGTCTGACATTTTTTTAGTCCTTTCTTTTCATAAGTTTGAAATTCTCTTTCTATCTTTCCACGCTTTCATCTGTTCTTTATTCTCAATTTTGTTAATTTACATATAAACTGCTTTTTATATTTTATATTTTATCTCAACTAAAGTTTGGAGGATAAGTTGACAACCTCGTTTTTGACAAAAAGGTCGTAGTCGGAAATTGTTTTCAGAGAGAATTTAAAAATATATTTGACCTTGAAGGAAAATATTTTCGTCACAAAGAAATACAATTTAATAAAAAATGAGGAATTTAACGTTTTTATATCTTTTTATATACTATTATAATAATATATTCCTACATATTTGAAATTCAACTTGGTATTCAAAAATATGCAATATAAATAAACTGTACAAGTAAATGTTTAAAATAACATCTGGATAATCTATAAGTGAACTTCTTTTTTTCTTGTGATGCCTCAGTAGTTAGTACTCTTAGAAAATGATTTAACACATTTTCATTATAAAGCTCTGCTGTTAAAATATTAATATTTGATTTTTAATCATCACATTTTCCAAATTTTTTTTGAAGACAAAATTGCATTTCATATCAACGTTGATTCTACCAAAGTCAAGATGGTTCTCAAAATTTGTATAATATTTAAAATTATATATACTTCATGCAGTTTTATTCGCCTACTATATTGCCTAAAACTTTAAAATGATGCTATTTTATTACACTTTTTTACACAATTTTCGGAACTGGGAAAGGAGTGTGCGTTCTAAATAGAGTTTTTCATGTTGAATCGGAAAATGTATTCCAAAATGCATGGGAGGCAGAAAGGGGAAGGTGTCCCCCCCTAAATTTTTTAATGAAAAGATATTTTTTAAAAGCATTAAGTAATGCAAACGAGTAGAGAATATTAATTGTCTTTAATTATAAAAATTTTACATCTAGAAACTAAAAATGAATGACAACTACTTCTTTTTAGTTTTTCTAAAAGTTTGTTCACAAAAGTTGAAAAAGAAAGGGACAATTTAATATTCTATATTTTGAGGCAGACAAACTTATCAAACCAAGGCTCTGTGGTCAGTGTGTTGCAACTCTTCAAGTGATCCCTACAACTGTTTAAATTTTCTGACTTTAATTAAATACAGTCTGCTTATTCCTGCTTATTCATACCATTATGTGTTCAAAACGACTAAAGAGTTAACTGTTTACTTTTCTCCACCAACTGCATACAGTGCAAGGCATTTTGCTAGTTCGTTATCAAATCTTTAACCTGCTATAAGCGCATGCACGAAAATTACAGAAAACAAGTCTCAAGACAGTTGCAAAAAAGCACCAGTTACAGGAGTATGTTCCTGTTATTTAAATGTCAGGTTAGGTTAGGTTAGGTTAGGTTAGGTTTGGTTAGGTTAGGTTAGGTTAGGTTAGGTTAGTAATAGAAGAAAATAGGAAAAAATTTCGTCAGTCATTTCGAGTTTAATGTTTTGTGGCACACAAAATTTACCGTTGAGGACTGGCAATGATTTTGACTATGCAGAGGTTTTTTTTTTTAGCCCAAAACCAGAAATGGTAATAATTTTCTTAATTTCCAGCCAACTTTTCCCAAACATAAAGCAAACTGCAGCTTTAACTGACTCTTCAAAAGTATATTTCGAGTGTTTTTCTGTCTATTTTTGATGGGTTTTATTTACTCTCGTCTTACAATTTTTGTCGAAATGACTTGAAACTTGAACAATATGAATAATTGTCTATTGCCAAAAAAATAAATGTTGTCATTTTATGAATTTTGAAGCCGGTTCCCAACAATCGTCGAATTCCGAACCAACCTAAATTTTTTTTTGCTTCTGAAAAACGAAAAATTGGGATAATTTTTTTTCTGATCATCCATCAACATGAAATTTTCAAGGCTTCCGTAGTCGAGGGAAATACATATTTTGTAGTTAGATTATTTGTTTATATATACAACAGTTTTTGCCCTGGGAAATATTATTTTTAAAAAAAAAAATAATATTGAAATTAAAAAAAAAAAAAAAAATTCATTGAATATGCCAAAAAAAATAGCTAAAAAGGTGTATCTCCCCGGCTATAAGTTTTGCTGATATTTTGTTTTCTATGATCTCTCATTTTTTAATGTTTTACGCTCAACTAACATATTTGAGCAATTTAAAAACGCTTTTAAAAAATTTTTTAAAAATTCGTTATTTTATATCTTATATAATATTTTAATCAACTATTTGACAATATTACAGACATTTCAGCGCCGACTATGAAGGCGGGGGCACTTTAACGTCCAATAATTCGTTAAATTAATCAGATCACTACCACTAATCACTCGAGAACAAGCAGCCCACATAAATGCACGTGGTGGATTATACGATCTCGACACTAGAGAGCGTTGTATCGTTGGTTGTTGAATAGAAAAAAAGTGGACCTTGCCTGTAGATAGGCCAATTCAATCATCCCCGATATTGGAGGACCAAGAGTCCTGCGAGGCGAATTACCTGAGCCTGTTGCTGAA
Source organism: Trachelipus rathkii (assembly GCA_015478945.1). Classification (NCBI taxonomy): domain Eukaryota; kingdom Metazoa; phylum Arthropoda; class Malacostraca; order Isopoda; family Trachelipodidae; genus Trachelipus; species Trachelipus rathkii. Next base: position 12,503 of record JABUQX010049450.1, on the reverse strand, counting down.
GCTCATCATGAGAAGTTGAATATACCAAAGCCGATTGACCGAGGCTCCATACAGAAGAATGAAGCTTGAATGCTGGGAATTCTCTTTGAAGGATATATGAATCACAAGAAGAATACAGCTTTGAATGAAGGATAATACGGTGACAAGTGGGTAATAGCGAAGTGTGCCTCCAGTGTGAATTCGAGATTCCTTCAACCACTAGTGGTCCGACGATTAACCCAATATATCACTACGAATATACCAGTATATATATATATTAATATACTATATGAATATATAATATATAATACTAATAATACTATATATATAATATATTATATATTATTATATAATACGGATATATATATATATTTGTTATAGAACATATATTATATATATTTACAAAATCAATATTTAGTTAATATATTATATATTTTATAATATCTACATATCTTTATATATATGAAATTAATTTAATATATATAATAAATATTATATATATATATAGATATATATATATATAATTATATACTATTATATCGTATATATATATATACTATATACGTTATCTCATTATATTATATATATAGTATGAATATAGATATATATATAATATATACATTATATATATATTAGCGTATAATATTATAACATTAAGTAGAATAGTATATTTGCTTAATTATATAGTATTTGTGTACTATTATATACATATATATAATATAATAATATAATAAGCATATCTAATTTAAGTATAGTATATAGTTTATATATATATTATATATGATACAATATAATATAATATACTATTATATATACTATATATAATTAATAATATATAAAAATAGTAATAGTATATATATATATAAGATTATATTATAGATTATATTTACCGATAAGGCAATCTTAGAAATTTTGACTTTAAATCACATATATATATAATATATATATAGTATTCAGAAATATTATATTATATATAGACTAGCTTAGTATTACTATGAAAAAAAACAAGGTAAAGTAGAATATATATATATATTATACGTGAGGTATTTATCGAGTATACTATACTATACTATATATGAGATATATTATTAATGAGTAGGAGTCGTAGAAGTGTTAATGTGGTCTGCCATTATATTGTATGTACTACCAAACATATAAATATTGATGATACATCGAAAAATACTTTCCTCCAGGGTTATGCATATCATCTATAGTAAAGTAGCCAATGGTCAAACGTTTAGTGCTCAACTGGAATTCTAGCACATAATGGAATAATACCATGGATAGACATCTTTCTGCTATGGTTTAGACCAGAAGAGCTGAAAAGAGACAAATGGAAATTTCTCTGAGTGATAATTTTTGCGAGACTTCCGTAGACGAGCGTGGTTAGTTTACTTACTATTGTATCGGGACGTGAAATATACATAAACCCGTTAAATTAAATTGAATGGTCAATGGTTAGTGCATTGGTACTTAAACTAGGGTGTGACTGGTGTTCATTTGCTTACATAGAATTCATTCGAAGTAAAGATTAAAGTCAAAATAGAATAACCAAGAATACTTGTAAAATATAGATTTATATGGATGATGTTTAGAGGTTGTTCTTCTTGATATTTTGATTTTCTATATATTCCTATTTTATCAATATATCGCTTCTTACGCTCATTAAACATATATTGAGTTCAATTTAAAAAACTTAAAAAAAAAAAAAAAAAAAAAACATTAAAATTCAATTATTTTTATGATGTTATAGAAGTATTTAATCACTTGATTTCTAGATTTAGTAGATACCTATAATAGTATATATATAAATATATATTATATACTAATATATATTTCAATATATTTTATTAATATAATAATTATTACATCAATCTATTTACTATATTAAAAATATATAAAATATAAGTAACATGGAGCACTTCAATGTATTTGATTAATGTTTGCTTTTTGAAAGCTCTCATCAAAAAATACAAGGCGGCTAATTACTATTTTACTCAACTACTACTATTAGTATATATACAGTATATACGGCTTTATATTATACTAGATATTTCTTACTATATCCTCAGGCTGTTTGTTCTATACTTTCAATATCATTACATAAATAATATATATATATTATTTCACATTCACGTCAGAGGACTTACTGTAAGGTATATATTATGTATATAATGATATATATATTATATCTCTTATATATATATATCATTTATTATATATATATATATGTAGTATATTATATTTATCTATAACATACATGGATAGTTAAATTACAATCACCTACATAAATACTATAGTAATAATATAATATACACATATATATAATATTAGTATATATAATGTAAGTATATATACAGTATAATTATATATTAGTATATATTGTGACAATATAAATAGGACTATTATTATATATAACGGACTATATATATAATATATATATAATCAAATGTCAGAAATTGTGAAATTATGTTGTAATATAAGTAGTATTAGTATAAATATATATAATGATACTTTACCTATATATATATACACTGATATAAATATATAATATACCTCAATCAACGATATACTTATGGTAATAAATATATAGTATTAGTATATCTATACGAGCGTATGATAAGTTACTGGGTATACATATATAATAACCGTATATGTAATCACTCACATATTAGTAGATAATATATATAATATGGTCAATCAGGTGTATGACATAGGTAATAAAGAGTACTATAATATGGTGAGTAGATATATAAATAACGTAAATATCCTTATAGACGTAGGTGGTAAAGATTGGGCATCCGTTCCACAAATCGCTACTGTTTGTAGGATCGACGATTCAATTTTGTTGGACAGATCCGTATGCAGCTTTCACTCACTATACTCATAGACTAATTACGGATTATTATCTATATATATATAGGACTAGATATATTTATATATATAATATTATACATGGTATAATAATTTTAAAAAATACATAGCATAATATAGTATGTAGTATATACTATATATATATGATAAAACGTACTCTTGCGGTATATACTACTATATATATATATATCACAACATTCTCATCCCGAAAGATGTGGGTGAAGGTGGCCGTAACATTGCACTGGGAAACAGAAAAAGTAGTCAAGGCAGAATATGAGCAGAATCAAAAAGAAAGCCCACCCTGTACGCCCCCTTTATAGCCGACTTTAGTGAGAAGGTTCGCAGGATGTCAGAAAACCCACCCCTAAAAAGCTTTATGGAGCGGCGACTGGACCAACTTTCAAGATGGTATCCCTTACGTCAATGTCAGGCGTTCATCCCTTGGCCGAGGTGGGACACACAGCCATACCCCCCCTCACAAAACCACGCCATTCCAATCGCTATTATGCCCCTTTCTCCTTCCCGCCTCTGCCAAACTCACCTTCCTCTCCTCCAGGCATTCTTTTACTGACTAAATCCACTTTTTCTTCGGTCTCCCAGCCAGTCGATTCCCAGCAAACTCACCACTATACATCACTTAACCAAACCGACTGTCTAAATTCATCACTTTCAATAGACCACCACTTACATTGTAAATACAATTTATTCTCGTCATTTACTAGCAGTGTACCAGTATCCTTCCATTGTCCATCTAATAACTCTTTTCGGAATTTTTCTCAACGCTTACACGCCCCTTGAGATTGTCCATCAGATACCCAACGATACTGTAACTTTAGATCTATACCTTTTTGTTCCAGACCATAGTTTCACTACTATACATTAACATTAATACAGCTAGGGTGGGCTCAAAACAGTTGGTAGTTCTTATTACACTGTGAGAATATTTTTCCCTTCTCAAATACTCCAACTTTACAAGGGTATCATTTGTCCTTGTATGGAGTACTATTCTCATGTCTGGGGGGGTTCAGGTTCACTCGTCTTTTGGATAGGGTCGAGTTAAAGGCTTAAAAGCTTATAAACTGTTCTGTTCTTACCCATTCTCTTGACCCTTTATCTTTGTTAGGGCTTTGACTCTTCTTCATAGATTCTACAGCGGCAAGTACTCGAGAGAACTGACGACTCTTGTACCATCGCCTTTACCACGCCCGCGTTACACAATAGGTGCAGTTTCTGCCTACGAATATTGTGTGGACCTTAGCAACCCTAGGCTTGTTCGTTATGGTACTCCCTTCTTTCCAGACACCCATGTACTAGAATAATTATAAAGTTTTCTTTTAAGTAATATTAAAAGAATAATAAAAAGAATAACTATACAGCATAAATTAACTGAATAATGAGAGCATATCGTCTATTATCGGATAGCAGGCAGTGGGTAGGCGAGATGACAACTACATTAATCTCTGTTTATGTTCTTTAGGCTGAAATTCTAGTCTCCCTCAATTTAAGACCTGCGTCTGTTCTCACTTGCGAGATCTGCTTTGGGTGACACTGTGATGGTTTTCATTTTCATTTTATCACTTTGTTACTTTGCATTCCCTTCTCGAATAGGGCACTGCCCGGAGGATTTCTGCTAACTGTAAATATATAACTATATAATACTATACTATATTTATCTTAATAATAATTTATAATATTATATTTTAGTAATAAAAGATATACATAGTATAATATATATATATATATATATTATATAATATACTAATATATATAACTATATATATTACCTATATATATAACTAATATAAATAATATATATATATAATATATATAATAATATTATATATATTACAGATTGTGGCAGACTCCTCCGAAAGCCTCAAATCGCATGTAACCTGTGCCAATTTGGAGGTCAAGGTCATCTCAACCGATGAATTTTAGGACAAGCAATTTTTGTATCGATAAAACACTTTAAAAAAAATTATTTATATTCTAAATATTTATTAATAAAAAATACTTAATACTAGTATAATATTAGACATGGCAAGCAGTAATCAGTGGTGACTTGACCTTGAAATCACCTAGCATTAACTCATCGAGAACAAGCAGTTTACAAATTAGTATTTATTCTTACGCTGGAGAACATGGTTATTTTTTTATCTTTATATTCCTTTTTGGGGGTTAGTCGGTACGCGCCTCGACGAAAACCGGACTTGTCAAGTCGTTCACTTGTTTACAGCATTCGAGGGAATATCTTTAGTTAAAAAGACAAAAAAAATTCAACATTTGGACACCTTTGCGATGCTCGACTACAGGATACTCGAGCTTCTTCGGGTAATTCTCAAAGAAAAACGGTAATATCATCAAGTTTTCCAGACTTTTAACTATTTTAAAATTTCAAAGCGTTATTTTTTTTATTTTTTTTTTTATAAATTTCATGGAGTACAATGTCTCCTGAATTAATTAAGTGGTTAATTATATTTATCCTGATAGCTGTTACTTATTAGTTTATTTTGTTCTGAATGAGATGTTCCACAACCGAATCTTAAAATTAGTTTTTCAAAGTTTTAATTTCATTTCATTTTAAATATTATGAAATTTTTTTTTTTTTTTTTTTTTTTTTTTTTTGGAAAATTTTTTACATCATTTCTAAAAATAAATAAAAACAAAATATAAATACCAACAAAAAATCTGCATTTAATGAAAATAAAGTAGGATATTAGACCATCTGGAAGATTTAGAGCCTTCTTTCTTCGCATTTTGGTAAGGGCCAAAAAAAAGCAAAATGTTACAAGCGCACGAGGAGGTAAAAAACGGTTGGCAATTAAAAGATGGACGCGTCGGAAAGAAAGGTTGGCAAGCCTGAGTTCGTTTTCTGTGAATGACGGCGTGCATGTTTATTGCAAATAAGGAAAACGTTATAATGTTTCTGGGAGAGGTCAAGAAAGTCACTCTTAAAGGGGATCGAAGCAAGAAAGGAAAAGAACTTCAAAATTGCTTTTGTAAGGAAACGCTAAAATTAAGTACATTATGAAAATGCTAAAGGAAAGAAAATAAAAACATTATCAAACTCTCTCTCTATATATATATATATATATATATATATATATATATATATATATATATATATATATATATATATATATATATATATATATATATACCTATATATATATATATATATATATCATATATATATATGCTCTCTATATATATATATATATATAACAAAGAAGTCAAATTTCTTTTCAGGAGAAAATTAACGGTAGAAAATTGCGGAATCGACTCGCGCTTTTTGCAGTGCCTCCTAAAAACATATTATTATATATTTTATTATCATATTATAAAAAAATAAAATAAAATATGAGACTCGAGCCGATGGGAACTGAAAGAGAGGGACAGTACTCGTCGTCCACCTAAGAGGCCAGAGACCCTGACAAACTGCTATCTATTGACTTTGTTTTGGGTGTTAGTTAGTTTTAAATCATAATACTACCATATACCATATATATATATATATATATATATATATATATATATATATAATAAATATATATATATATATATATATATATATATTATATATATATATATATATATAACTAAAAGTCGAAGAGCTAATCTTATTTTTAAATAAGAATATCAGCAGAATAAATAAGGTACGTTTGATATATATATATATATATATATATATATAATATATACTATATATATATATATATATATATATATATAATCTCTATATCCATATATATATATATATATATATATATATATATATAGGTGAAACTTTACATTAGCGGCGCCAGATATCTTGAAAAGTACGATATTTACAAGAAAAACAAATACATATTTTGAATCAGCGTATGAAAATTATTACCGGAAATGTTAAATTATAGGAAAAGAAACTAGATATCGTAATCGTACTGTACGATAAGTTCCATGTTTATATGGCGCCGTGATTTCTTTAGCGAATGCATAATTAGAAAATGTAAATTTAGTTTATTTGAAAATATAATATATAATAATAAAATATAATAAAATAAAATATAATATATAGTATATTTGGCTAAAAGAAAACAGGCACAATACTTTTTTAAATTTCATGCAATTACTACAAAAATAAAATGTAATGTATTTATTTATTTATTTATTTATTTATTTATTTATGTATATTTAAAATAATTTTTTGGTAAGTATCCTAGTTTTCGAGATATCTCGGTGCGCAATTTTTTAAACTAAAGGAATACCCAAGGGTACAAACCACATAGGTGGCAGAGTCAGGAATCTCGGCCTCCAGGTGGAATACGGGATTTCGTGCCCCCTCTGTCCCCGTCGAAATACAGAGTCGCTAAAATAATCTTTTTTTTCCGTCACTAATTTTCATACGCTGGTTCCAAATATCTATCTGTTTCCTGGTGGTATATATATATATATATATATATATATATATATATATATATATATATATATATATATATATATATATATATATATAAATATACATACTGCAATATATATATATACTATATATAGCTGAGACACGGGGGTGAAGACGTGTTGCTCTTATCAGTGCGATTTCCTGGCTCGATAACTATTTGTTTATATTATTTGGTTTTAATGATTGGTTTCAAAATTATTTGGTTTAATGCTTTGAAATATACAGTTATTATTAGTATTGTTTGAAAATGAATCAAATTAGTTCGTGATAGCTTGATAAAAATATACGTGACTTTTAGTAACCACATGGTTAAAGCGTATTTAAGGAAATTATTAGTTAAAACTTAGTTTGTTAATAACATTGAAGATATTGTAAGATGCTACTGATTGCGAATTTGTGTAACAATTTAATTAAAAAGCTTGTGCTTAATATTTAAAAAGCTTTGAAATTGTAAATACTTTGTAAGAAATAATATCTTTTATCGTTATGAAAGTTACATAGTAAATATTCGAATTGATATGGAAGTTTAAGTAAAACTTTAAACTTTGTGAAAGTTGCGAATTTATTATAAACGCTGCGATTTATGTATGCAACTTTGGGGAACTAAATTGAAGCTTTGTAAATAAACTTTTGTAATTTTGTGGATATTTGTAAACTTCTTGAGTGTTTTGCGATTTGTAAATTGAAGGTTATATTTTCGTGAAGTTTTGATGCGATTAAATTGTTGGAGTTGAGTACCTTATCACTGACAGTTATCGAAGTTATACTGAAAGAGTAACCATACCCTATTTCGTAAGTTGTATTTTTATTTGAAATAAAAGTTAATATGGGATTCTCGTAAGAAATAAACATAGAGAATAACATTGGAGCTTTACGACTTCTTATACTAGTATTAAAAGTAAGCTGGTAAGAAGAAATCTTAATTTTGGAAATCATCATTCATTATACTTCAACCCGTCCAGCTAATGATTACTGTAAATTATTCGAAGATATAGTTTGGCTCCGAAGAGAAGATTTTACCATCATCGAAAGCAACTTGATTAAGGAGAAATAAATTTAAGGAAGAAAGAAAAAGAAAAAAAGGAAAGAAATTTTAAGGGATTTTAAATCAAAGGTTGATGAATTGAGGCCATGTTTTAACAAGAAATAGCAACTTAATCTGTATAAAAAAAAAAAAAAAAAAAAAAAAAAAAAAAAAAAGGAAAAGTGTAGAAAAGGGTAGTGCACCGGGTAGGAAAGAGAAATATGAACCTAGTGAAGTAAAAAAAAAATAACACGAGATCAGAATGATGACGAATCATAGAAGTTAGCAGGGGGTATGAATTTTGGGAGGGAAGAATAACACTATTGAAAAGAGTTTTTAAGGAATTTTAAATAAATAAATAAGTAAATAAAGGTTTTTAATAGATAATTAAGTTTTAACGGGAATTTTAAAGGAAAAGGAAAGGGAGGTGGGGGAGGGGAGGGAAGGGAGGAAGGGGGGAGGAGGAAGAGGGTGGGGGAATAGATATTAACTGATAGTGTGGGTTTTAACCTTTTATTGTTTTTATATTATTTTAACGTATCTTGTTATTGTTATTGTGGGTTGGTGAGCGGGGTGGTAGCCCTAGGTGTTGGGAAGTACCTAGGGTGGGGGGTCCCGTAAAGCGTACAGCCTGTTTGAGTTATATATAGAAGTAGGGAAAGATGGGGAGGAGAGTGGTAATTAGGGTGGGGTGTATGAATGTGAGAGGGGTAAATGAGGATTTGAAGAGGGAGGAAGTGGGGTTGATGTGTGAGGAAAAAAGGTTGGATGTGTTAGGGATAACAGAAACTAAGTTGAAGGGAAAGAGGGAGTTGGATTTCGGAAAATACAAGGGTATGGTATCGGGGGTGAGCGAGAGAGTGAGGGCGAGGGAGGGGGTGGGAATAGTTATGAGGAAAGAGATGTGGGACAAGGTGAGATTGTGTAACCAGGTGAGTTCTAGGATAATGTGGGTAAAAGTGAAATTCGGGGGGGAAATGTGGGTTTTTATTTGTGCATATGCACCAGTGAATGGAGCGAGAGAGGAGGAGAGAGAAAGATTTTGGGGAGAATTGAATGAGTGTTGGGAAAGTTTTGGGGTAAATGAAAAAATTTGTCTATTGGGAGATTTGAATGCAGGAGTGGGAAGGGAGGAGGTAGGAAGAATAATAGGACCTTTTGGGGTAGGGGAGAGGAATGATAATGGAGAAAGTCTGATAGAGTTATGTGTCGAAAGAAGAATGATAGTGGGGAATACTTGGTTCAAAAAAAGTGATAATCATAAGTATACATGGAAGAGTGAGATAACGGGAGGGAAGGCGATACTAGATTATGTGTGTGTAAATGGGAAAGATAGAGGTAGATTATTAGATGTAAATGTGTTTAGAGGGGCAGGGAGGGGGATATCGGATCACTATTTGGTGATTGCCAGGATAAGGGTGGGAGGAGAGGTGACGGTGAGGGAAAGGGGAGAAAAGAGGAGAGTGGAAGTGATAAAGGTGGAAAAATTGGAGGAGATAGTATGTAAGAGGGAGTTTAGGAGAGGTATGGAGGACAGGTGGAGAAACGTGAGAGGGACGGGAATTGGGGAGGTGGAGGGGGAGTGGAAGAGATTTAGAGAGGCAGTATGTGAAGAGGCTAGAAGGGTATGTGGAGTAAAAAGGGTGGGTGCAAGCAGAAGGAAAGGGAGTGAATGGTGGAGTGAGGAGGTGAAGGAGGTGGTGAAAAGGAAAAAGGAGGCTTATGTGAAATGGTTGGGAAGTAGGAGAGAGGAAAGCTGGGAGGAATATAGAAGGGTTAGAGTGGAAGCAAAGAGGGCGGTGGAGAGGGCGAAGAGAAGAGCAAAAGAGGAATGGTGTAGAAAAGTGACGGAAAATTTTGAATCAGGGAGTAAGATGTTCTGGAAAGAGGTTAATAAAAAAAGGAAGAGGAAGGAGGGGTTGGGGGAGAGGATTAAGGGAGGAGATGGGGATTGGATAGGAGGAGAGGATAGGGTGAGGAAGAGGTGGGGGAGTATTTTAGTGGACTATTGAATGAAGGGGGGGGGGGGGGGGGGGGAGGAAGATATACAAGAGGTGAGGATGGGAAATGAAGTGGGGAGGGAGGGGGAGGATGAAATACAAATGGAGGAAATTATTAGGGCCGTGAATAAAGGAAAAAAGGGAAGTCCGCAGGTCTGGATGGTGTGAGAATGGAAATGTTGCAGAAGGGAGGTATAGGGGTGGAGGAATGGCTGCATAGGTTATATAACATATGTTGGAGGAGTGGTGAGGTACCACAGGATTGGGAGGATGGATGTTTGGTTCCCCTGTATAAGGGGAAAGGGGATAGGATGGAATGTGGAAATTATAGAGGTATATGTCTTTTAAGTGTGGTAGGGAAAGTGTACGGAAGAATACTGATTGAGAGAGTAAGAGGTTTAACGGAGGGGAGAATGGGGGAAGAACAAGGAGGATTTAGGGAGGGAAGAGGGTGTGTGGACCAAGTGTTCACACTAAAGATGCTTGTGGAGAAAAGTATTGAGAGGAAAGGGAAAGTGTATGGATGTTTTTTAGATTTAGAGAAAGCATATGATAGAGTGAATAGGGGTGAACTGTGGAGGGTGTTGGAGGAAAATGGGGTGGGGGGTAATTTAGGGATAGGTATTAGGGCCTTTTATAGGAATAGCAGAATGTGTGTGAGAGTGTTAGGAGGGGAGAGTGAGATGTTTGGGACGGTGTGTGGATTGAGGCAGGGGTGTGTAATGTCGCCGTGGCTATTCAATTTGTTTATGGAGAGTGTTTGCAGAGGAATGGTGAGGGAGGGGGGGGGGGTGGAATTGATGAATGGGAATGATAGAAGGGAAGTGAACATGATACTGTTTGCGGATGATACTGCCCTAGTGGCGAAGAACGCGGAAGGGCTGAGGTATTTGGTGAGGAGTTTGAGAGAGTGTGTGGACAAAAGGGGCTTAAAATAAATCCAGGTAAGAGTAAAGTGTTAGTGTTTGAGGAGGAGGAAAGAGAGGAGGGGGAGGGGTTAGAGGTTAGAGTAGGGGGGGTAGTATTGGAAGAAGTAAAGATTTTTAGATATTTAGGGATGGAGTTGGGTAAGGGGGAGGGATGAAGGAGGAGATAGAACATAGAATAGGTGAAGGAATGAGGGCTTTGAGTGGTCTGAGAGAAATATGGAAAGGGGGGGATCTATCACAGAAAGTTAAGATAAGTATGTTTGAAAAAATCTGTGTACCAGCGGTGTTGTATGGGTGTGAAACGTGGGGGTTGAATGCTAGGTCCAGGAAAAAGTTGGAAGTATTTGAGATGAAGGGGTTGAGAGTGGTTTGTGGGGTTAGCAGAAGGGAGAGGATTAGGAATAGGGTGGTGAGGGAGAGGTGTGATTGGAGGAATGGTCTGGTGGGAAGAGCGGAGAAGGGAATGTTAAGATGGTATGGGCATTTGGTGAGAATGGAGGAACAGAGAGTGGTTAGGGGAGTATGGGAGGCGGAGGGGATAGGAAGGAGAGGAAGGGGGAGACCAAGAAGGAGGTGGATGGATGGAATAAAGGAGATGATGGAGGAGGGAGGGATGGGAGAGGAAGAGGGTAGGGTGTTGGCGAGGGGTAGAGTGGTGGGGTGGAGGGGGTGGGTGAGGGCGAGATGAGGGGGTGTGTGAATGAGGGAGGCTGTACGCACCACTACCCCGCTCAAGCGGGACAAAAGTGTATGTACAATAATAATAATAATAATAATAATATATATATATATATATATATATATATATATATATATATATATATATTAAAATATATATATATATATACCTGCAGCAGAGATATAGATATAAAAAAATATATATATAAATATATATATATATATATATATATATATATATATATATATATATATATATATATATATATATATATATATATATATATATATATATATATATATATAAATATATATATATTTATATATATATATATATATATATATATATATATATATATAGATAAATACTTTTCCTATATAGACATATATATATATATATATTTATATATAGCCTTAAAATTAGGTAGACGACAGATTTGGTATTAAACTCCAGGTTGTCAGAATTTGTCCATTTTATTAGAATTTCTCCTTGGTTGCCAGAATTTGTCCTTTTTATTCAAAGTGATCTTGCGGACAGTTATGGAAGCAGTTTCTTTTTGACCTTTATTGAAAGTGGGTGT
>JABUQX010049449.1:32500-34968 GCA_015478945.1 Trachelipus rathkii | reverse complement strand
CTACTTGCCTCTCTCCGTTCTTCGTTTGGTGTGAGAGAACAGAGATGTTTAATCGCAATATTTAGATTAAATTGTAGTTACCACTCAGGACTCAGTTCTAGCCAACCACCATAAATATTACTGTACGTTCTCAAATAGGTTATTTTATTTTTACTCACCTCATGACACAAATTTTTTTAATTACAAAACTGTTGAGACTTGTTTTTATTTATTTTTACCCGAAAATAACTTTTTTTATCCTGTTATAAACCCATAAGTCAAATTTCTTGACGTACACACACACACATATATATATATATATATATATATATATAGTATATATATATATATAAATATATATATTATATATATATATATAATATATATATATATATATATAGACTAATATAATATATTATATATATAATATATATATATAATATATTATAAATAAACTCAACCTTTGCCCCCCCTAAATGAAATCCTACCTACGCCCATATATATATATTAGTATATATAATATATATATATAGTATATATTATATATAATAGAATATATATATATTATATTATATATATATATAATATATATATATATATAAATGAAGTAAAGCTTAAGACGCTTTTTAATATTTTTTGGTAAATGCCTTTAAGGTAAAAAATGAACTAAAGGAATGGTTTTAAGATCCTTTTAAATTTTTTAAAATATTGTACTAAATTTATTTAGTAGCAATTAAGTCTTTTCACTATTAGCTTTCAGCCTATACGAGGCTCTCTGTCAGATGTGTTACATAAAGAACTAAATTTAAAAATCTAAAAATTAAATAATTATTATAAAAAATCTAAAAATCAAGCAATATTAGAAAGTTTTGGAATTAATTTTTTAAAAAATGGTTTGGAGTTTAAGGAGACGTCTCAGATGGGATCAATTAGGAGATCGTTTTATTGTATGTTAAAGTTTTTTTGTGTTGTTTATACAGAAAGATTCGGTGAATTTTCTCAGGTGTAGGTGTTCTATGTTAATTGAGCCCCAAATACTGCATCATTACCGAAGCAAATGGAATACACTGAATATGTGTGTGTGTTTACCATCAAAATCCAAAACTCATGATATCTGCCATAGGATGTAATGACATCAATATCAAAATTTAAATTGAAAAATGTGTATGCAGCATGAATAGCAAACAATGCATGCTTCAACAATGTCGTAAATGCCCTGGAATACCAATGCAGGTACACTAAATGCGATTTTTAGGACTCACGAGTCACCTTTGACTTATGAAATACATTATTATTTCAGTATACTGAAATGTTTGCTACAAACCTATAACAAAGAGTTGAACTATCACAATATATATTTATATAAAATATATATATATATATATATTATATATAGTATATATATATATATATAATATATAATATAGTATATATATATTTTAGTTATATAATATTATATATATAATAATATATATTATATATAATATTACTATAATATATATATATATATATATAAATAAATATATAATATATAAATATATATATATATATATATATATATATATATATATTATACTTAATAGTATATATATATATAAATATATATATATATATACTCTATAATTATATATATTTATAGTATATATATATATGAAACAGAATTTCATAAGATGACATCATTTAGTGTTGTCTTGGTATGGCCATATATTAAAAACTAAACTCAGCTTCTTTTTTCAAGGTTACTCCACTCGATATTATTTCATCGGATGAAAGTGATCCCCAATCATATTAAGTGCCACATTTCTGTTAATAAGCTACTTAACCTTTCACTATTACTGCGAAAAAACGTGTAACCCAATGGAATCACACCCTTTTGAAATTCCAATAATATTTTTGTCTTTAGTATTACATCATCCTTAAAATTAACTGAAGATATATCTTAAGGGATCATTACTTAAGTTATATATATATCCCAATACTCTCTCGTATGTGCAAAAGATGTTCAGACTATTACCTCGTCTTCTTTAAAGTTGCTTTTAAACTCTCACCAATTAGTATATTAATAATCTTAGCATAAACCACCACTTTCATCCCCTTCATAAGTTAAATTATAATGTAATTTAAGTTCTTCATCTTATTACCAGTGGATATTAAATTTACAAAACAAAAAAGTTGGAGTGCAAGATTTATGTACACTTCTTATCTTTTAGAAAATGAGAGAAGCATGATACTGATAATGAAATGTAAAATTGAAAAAGGATGCAGTAAATCTAAAAATGATTGTATTATATCTATAAGTAATTAATTCATATACAAAATATTTTATCAGATTCTTGACAGCTAATAGTTAAAAAGGCTGCTTAATATCGCTCAAAACGACTACATTATTTATTTTGTTCAGAAGATGAATAGGAATTTTAATAGTGTATTCATTATGTTCTATGCCCTGTGTAAGAAGACTCATTAAGAGGGTTATTTTATTTAATTAA
>JABUQX010049449.1:20000-22500 GCA_015478945.1 Trachelipus rathkii | reverse complement strand
GAGTCTAATAAATATTAATATTGAATTTGCTACATCGATAATGGGTTAATTTTACCTAAATTTTCCATCTTGCGCGACTACGATAAGTGGGGCGTCTGACATGAAACGCAATCCACGGAATTATATGTATGTGTAATAGGGTTGGCAATCCACGGATTTATATGTATGTGTAATATTGTTGGTAATCCACGGATTTATATGTATGTGCAATATTGTTGGCAATCCACGGAATTATATGTATGTGTAATAGGGTTGGCAATCCACGAATTATATGTATGTGTAATAGGGTTGGCAATCCACGGATTTATATATTAGTATCTTATATATATATATATATATATATATTTTTAGAGATATGTAAAAGCTAATAAATTAATAAATTTAATTATATATCAGAAACGTTCTCAATATTTACCTGATATATTAAATATAATATATATATATTTAATATATATATATATATATATATATATATATGTGTGTGTGTGTAATAGGGTTGGCCGATGCACAGGAGGCGGTGCTGTCGGTGCTTTGCAAGGTGGATCGTTGTGAGCAGTGAAACAGATGCGATGCGGTGCTGTGCGCAAAATTTCGTTGGCGATTTATTAAATTTATTAAATTTAACTTTATTTTAATTTTATTTTTTATTTACAAAAAGTTCACATCTAGGATCTGAATGAGGGATCAAACCCTGACTCTTAACCTCACGACTCAATCGATCTACCTACCGCGTGCAAGACATTCGTTATGCGAAGAAAAGAAAATATTAGTTTAAAAATATCTTAAATTAGGTTAGGTTTCTCTTAAGTAGTTCAATAATATATAGGCACTTGAGGGCCATTGCATATGACCAATCCGTGCTATTAGATGTTCGGAAAGGATTAACCCTTTACCGCACAACGTTCTTTTGCATAAATTACTAACGAAGGTATATTCGGCGTCAAAGGAAATATATTGCTTAAAAATCATCTTACAGAAATAAATGATGACTTTAAAAGTGCTATTTTTTAATTGTACCAATCTTGTATACAAAAGAACAAGGGTTAAAATACGGTACGTGAAATAGTAAAGCCATACGGCAATGTATAAGTTTCTAAATTTCTCGTCATAGCCATTACAATCAAATTTCATCAAATGTAGAATTGCCACCACAAGTGTGGGGATGTTTATGGGCTTCGCTCTTTCACTTTTACACTAATTACGAACACACTGCCTTATCATCTGTCAGGGTAACTTAAAATATAAGAATGACTAATTTCAACTTTACCATCTTACAAACGGTGAAGTATTTTGCAAGATTTTTATAAAATATTTTACTTGCCTTGTATATTTGATATTTATATTTTATATAACTGCCTAATCACCAGGGCTGCGGAGTCGTAAAATAAATTTTTCGACTCCGACTCCTTAAATTCAAATTTGGATTTTCGACTCCTACTCCACATAAACAAAAATTTTCGACTCCGACTCCACTTAAACAAAAAATTTCGACTCCGACTCCAGCAGTCAAAATCAAAATTTCGACTCTGACTCAGCTTAGTGCTGTAAATATTTAAAAGTATAACCTTCTAAAGCAGCAATATTTCGGTAAGATTTAAAACAATCACTAATAATATAATACTTCCTTTTTCAATTTTAGATTTAATGCAATCTAACAATGTATCTTCCTTTCTGTCGTCAACAGCACACAAAAAGATACCTCTACTTTCTCGACAAATACCACTGAAAACCCATCGTTCAGGTAACATTCTTCCTGTATGATTTTCTTTTTGCAAAATATTTCTCATCCACTTCTACCGTTTTCCCTTCTCCGCCAATTTTTGTATCCAATTTCAGAATAGAATCAGAAGAAATGTAAAAAAATAAAAAAAAATTTTCTTCTAAAAATGAAAAAAACTAATCTAACATAACTTATTATAACGTAAGGTAATTAACAAACTTACCACCCGAAGAAAGTTATAATAGTCCACTGTTGCCATTATTGACACATTTAGTTCTTCCTTGCAATATTTACCAGATGTTTGTTCCTTAGTCCAAGCATATATGAATGTAATAATGGCTTTCAAAGATATATAATCTACAATTTTTCAACCATGTATCTTTCTTAACAGATATTCGAACATCGACACAATCACCTTTTCGGCATCGCCAAAAAAAATAATTTTTCTTCAACTGCATAATCATAGTGATTACTTAAACACTTTTTATGATTAGGTATAATATTACACTTTTGTAAAAAAAAAAATATATATATATATAGCGTCACTTACATTTATAATATTCTTGTAAAGAAGACAGAAATTAACACATTCCGACATTCTTACAACTGAAATCCTCCAACAACTATGAAGTAAATTTTATCTCACCAAAAAACAAAAATTGTGAAGCTACTTTTCTAAAATATTTTCATAAAAATGTAAAGTTGCTAGAAATGATATGTTTGAAAGATTCCAAAACATTCTTCAAATCATCATCTACTTAAGACTCTCTTTCTCTCATA
>JABUQX010049449.1:7500-15000 GCA_015478945.1 Trachelipus rathkii | reverse complement strand
CCATGTTTCAATGCGAACAGAGCTCCTGTACCGTACCGCAACACTGGAATTGTATGCCGCACCACATTACCGCATAACCGCGCCGGTTAACCTTAATGCAGACTAATCTTCACCACTTACTTTGAAGAACCTTCGAGATAAATTCCAAAGTTTAATATCATTGGTGTGTAAAAAAAGCACATTACCTAACCAGAATTATTCCTAAAGGGACTTAATGATATTTATACCACCGTACATTAGTGACTTTTGTTGTATGAAACTCGTCCGGAATTTCATCAATAGCAAAAGAGTTAAGAAATTAAAATTAAAATATGCTACCAAAAGGTTTTGTTCCTCCTCAAATTTAAAAGGAAATTCCATTTTTTTTTCAATTTCTGATAATCCGAACAAAGTGGGAGTAGTTTCATACAAAAGAGTAGCTAATGTTCGGCGAATCTCAATGGAAGAAAATTACTTAACCTAAAATAAAAACATTAAAAGATGTCCCAAATTTGCTTGAACAACTTTTTTTTTAGAAACCAATCTATTCTTCACGTTCATACACTATTTGATGGTGTCATAACCAAATGGGGTGGAGGGAGTAAAGGGTAAGTGGGAAAATTGTAAGATATTGAGTACTGTGAAGGACACATTAAGTATAAAATTGTTATTATGCATAAATATGAAATGAATAGAATAGAATATAATCAATTCCTTGAATTTAAAACAGTCATAAATTTCCTTCTATACTTCTCGGAGTTTTTTTTTCCATTTTATTAAAAAAATCGCATCTCACTAGTGCTCTTTTATTTGAGGAAGGAAACTTTCCTGATAGTCCTGAAACTTTCCTTCCAGGGTCTGTATGAGGGATAAAAAAAGTCTTCAAACATATAAGTCAACTACTATACCGTTTTCACTCCAAAAAATCTCGCCCATAATTTCTTTGTTACGGTTTAAATAAATTACTAGACAAACCACAAATGGCTCGAAGAGGTCCAATTTCAATTATAATTCTATTTTTTCTTTTTTTTAAGTTATTAATCCAAAAAAATGAATATCATGATTTTTAAAGTTGGACCTAAAATATTGAAAAGAATATAAAGAAAACGGCTATTTTTTTGCGGGAATCATGTTAAATTAAAGTTTACCACGTCGATGCTGATCTTATTTTTGAGTTATTTATTAAAATTAATAATTATTAAAAAAAAATTTTGTTTCCTGCATTTTAATGTTCGCTGAATTCAAAAATGTATTCAGTTTTTATGCACCTATCGCAGTTTTTTTAGATACAGGGGGCCCCTAATGTAAACGCTTGCCAATAGGATGTCGACATTTTAGAAGAAGTTGATCGATGATTTTATTATTATAGCAGATACTTAAATGCTTTGTAGCGCTGGTTCCAAAAATGACCTTCATTTCTCTAAATAAAGTTTTAAAATACCTTAGCTCTACACTCTTCATGTACTCTAATTATAACCTTGAATCATATTTGAAATTAATTACGAAGCGGTTTTATTGAGTTTTAATAAATAAACTATCATTTTAATAATCATTAAAATAAATATAGACATCTAATATATTGCATATACATTTTCTTACCATTAGGTTGTCTGAAAACGTCTTTTACAAGATTTACGCCCTTGTTTTTCTTGACAATCTCATTTCAACATGAAAAAATATTCTGCCACCAGACTCTTATTTCACCGAACTTGATATCTATTTTCCATCTCTTTGATATCTTGATGAAACCTTTCTCCTTTTTTCTCACTAACTTCCAAATTTTCTGGGAAATAAATTCAAGTGGGAATGAAGAAAAAGAACTTTCACACTCATGCAGCAGACTAATTTTTTAAGTTTCCAAAATTTTCTCCACTATTACTTTATAGTTTGGAACTTTAAAGTTCCAGGAAAAGTTATGAACAACCGCTTTAAAAACAACCAACGCTTCTTTTTTAACTGGTGTCAAAGTTTTTCAAAATCATCATCAGGCATAAGTTCTAAAGTCTGCGGGCCCACAAACATACCTTTCTTGAGTTTTCCTGATGACAACGTGAAATATTTGGTCAGGTATTCGAAACAAGTGTCCTCTTTAGAGATAGCTTTAATGAATTGTTTCATTAGATCAACTTTTTTATGTAAAGGAGGTAGGGAATCTGGTTTTCTATCCACAAGAGGAGCATTTATAATGTTTTTTAACGTAGGATGCAGGAGTTTTCAATTGGGTCAATTTTCCTTTTTCCAGTGTTCAGTTATAGCTCTACTGTTCCATTTGCAAATAAAACATGGAATTTTAGAGTATCCAGATTGTTGTGAAAATAACATTTTACTTACTTTTGAATCACCACAAAGTGTCCATATATGTTTTTCATATTTCACATTGTTTAAAAGTTTTTTATATTTTGACATGTTTTCTTCAAATGAATTAAATAGGCTATCGGAAGTGAACTGAATTTATTGTAATTATGTAAGAGTACTCATTTCAGGCTGCTTTTAGAAAATCTATGAATAATCTCCAGTCTTCTGGGTGTAGTTGAAACAAAAATAGCTAATCAAACCATAAACATCATGACAAAAGTCATTTAATCTTTCTCAGTGAAATAACAGAATAAATCTTTTTTTTCTATGGCGCTATCATGGAGAATGATGTACCTGGAGACAAAAGGTTCTTCGTTTTCATTGATCCAAAGTAATTGCGCAGCTTCTTTGCTCAAATTTAAATCTTGAGTCAAATCATTAAGTTCATTTAGATTGTGTTGTAGAGCCTCTCACATTTTCTGAGTGATAAAATGTCCGAGTCTCTGATGTCGACTTGTCAGAATTATCTTCAGTAACATCTTTCAAAAAGCAGGTGGAGTTGGCTCTGAAAGATCTTCGCATTGAAACACAGGTCTCACTTAAGATGATTTGTTGGGTATTTTATTACGTTTTTGTTCTTTTTGTTAAAACCACTAACATTGATCATACAAAAATTGCAATTGTCAGTATCGTTTGTCGGTTCTCTAAAGTCTAACCATCATAAAGGATGGCAAAGAGCATTGATTATTTTTTTTCCATAGCTCCAATTTCTTAATCCTTCAACACAGGTTCTGCAAACTTTATGTGGAACCCAATTTTTCCCTTCATCATCAATTTTCACCCCAAAATAAGCATATTAAACATTTTTTTTTACAAAATTGGCAATATCTTGTCATTGTTTAACACTAACAAAACTACCACATATATAACAAAATATATTTGCATTGTTTTTGCACTTTCGCGAACTCGTATTTCAAAAAAAAAAACTAACTAAAAGTATAAAAATAAAATGCTTTAACACAAAAGAGGAAAAATACACAAACGCGTTGCTTAGCCTTAAGATACCACGTTTAGAAGGAAAATGCTGGATTCCACCATCCTTTTGGCATGTAATCATACATATACAATTTGATACGGAAACAGACATATCTAAAAACGTGTTATATATATATAAATATATATAAATATAT
The DNA here is from genome assembly GCA_015478945.1 of Trachelipus rathkii. NCBI lineage: Eukaryota > Metazoa > Arthropoda > Malacostraca > Isopoda > Trachelipodidae > Trachelipus > Trachelipus rathkii. The sequence goes on along the minus strand of JABUQX010049449.1, from coordinate 11,536 downwards.
ATATTTTAGCAATATTTATATTTATACATCATATATATAATATATATATATATATATATATAATATATAATTATAATATATATATATATAATATATATTATATTATAATAATATTGCGCATTGGTTTTAGTTTATATGATAAGGTAAATTTGGTTTATTCAGAACTATTTTTATTTCTTCACCGATTTCCAAAATAAAGCCATAGAATGAAACTTTGCAAATCGTTTAATTTCCTTTAACTTTTTGCCCATAGATTTTCTCAAATATATTTCTTATTTCAATAATGCTAATTTTTGAATTCCATTTTTAGTAGGACTTACTTATTTTTACGAAAATGATTCGATTTGCCTTCACTCTTTCATTTTAAAAAGCACCTGTGCAATCGTGCGGGCGCTCTTCTGCTCTCCGTCTCGCTCTCTCTCTTCCTCTCATCTCTCTCTCTCCTCTCTCTCTCCCTTCTCTCTCTCTCTCATCTCCCTCTCTCCTCTCTCTTCTCTCCTTTCTCTCTCTCTCTCTCTCTCTCTCTCTCTCTCCTCTCTCTCCTCTCTCTCTCCTCTCGTCTCTCTCTCCTCCTCTCCTCTCTCTCTCTCTCTCTCTCTCTCTCTCTCTCTCTCTCTCCTCTCTCGCTCTCTCCTCTCTCTCTCTCTCTCTCTCTCTCTCTCTCTCTTACCTCTTCTCTCCTCTCTCTCTCCTTCTCTCTCTTCTCGCTCTCTCCTCTCTCTCTTCTCTCTCTCTCTCTCTCGTCCGCCATTTTCTCTCTCGTCTCTCTCTCCTCTCTCCTTCTCTCTCTCTCTCTCTACTCTCTCCTCTCTCCTCTCTCCTGAGTAAGAGTAATTTAGTTTCTTAACAGTTTTTTAAAATTGTTAACTATTTAAAGAAGAAAAAAAAATTTTAAATTTATAATTATTTTCAAACTTAAATCATAAAATTTAATTAAAAAAGATTAACAATGTAAGGAAACTTTGTGGTTTTAAATACCTTGATTATTTCCTTGTTTTTTTTGAAAATTTAAATACTTTATTATTTTATTTACTCCATATTTATGAAAGTTGCTGAAAAAGCAGTTATCACCTTCAGTTGATATTCCTAGTACTACTATTTGAAAGCCAATTTATTATTATTATTATTATATTATTATTATTATTATATTATTATTTATTATTATTATTATTGATTATATTATATTATTATTATATTATTATTTATTATTATATTATTATATATATATATATATATATATAATATATATATATATATATAATATATATATATATATATATATTATATAATATATATTATATATATAGGATGTATATTATAAACAAGTCCACAAATATCTGTTCACCCAAGAAGGCAGCATCGGTTAGCAAGTCCTTGGAGATGGTCTCTAGCCAGGTCTTAACCAAGTCTTGGGCCTTTCCCTTGAGTGTGCTTTAGCCTCTAATGAACTAAATCCTCTTTCTTATTACATGAAAAGTCACATTCCTCACACATAATCAATCTAATCCTGTTGTGTGTTCCCTCGTGCTGAGATAATTGCTGTTTAGAATTTGAAGAATAGTCACAATCAGAACAAGTAAATAATTTGGAGTGTGTTAACATATGTAGAACTAAATCTTCATTCTTATTACATGAATAGAAAAAATCTGGGGTGGAAGGGGGCAGCCACCTGGCATTCTTCATCTTCCAAGAATGGTCCAAATGTTTTTTCAATGCCTGCCAAAAGTACCTCGACCAAGGGGCTTCAGTAAACGAGGTCAGTTGACTGTAAATCTTTGAGCCTAAACACCGTCGCAGCAATTTTTGGGAGTAAAGTCTCAAGATACGCTTGGTTCTCCCCTTTAATCTTGTCAAGAGAAGTAGCCACAGTTGACATTACCTGGAAACGTAAACTCTCCGCAGATATAGTAGAAGTTGTCAGGCTTATTTCTACAGGTTCTGCGATTAGTCATTTTCTAGAAGGGATATATATTATATATATAATATATATATGATATATCATATATAGATATAATATATATGTAAATATATATATATATATATTATATAATATATATAGTATATATATATATACGTAATATATATATATATATTGAATAATATATATAATATATATATATATAATATATATATATATATATATTATGAATATATAAAATATATATATTATATACTATATATAATATATATATATATATATATTATCTATATATATATATAATATATATATATATTATATATATATATATGAATATATATTATATATATATACTATATTTATAAATATATATATAATTTATATATATATTATATATTATATATATATATATAATAATATATAATATAATATAATAGTTATATATATATATATATAAAATATATATATATAGATATATATAATATATAATAATATTATTATATATAAATATATATAATATATATACTATATATATTATATATATATATATATATATATATATATATAATTTGTACGTATGAGTGTTGCAGGAGAAAAATTTCCACCACGATCGCATGAGTTATTGTACCAATATCACGAGCGCACAGAATGTAAATTCACAAACTCATGACGTAAAAAGGCGTCGGAAGGTGCTGTGTATATTTCAGATGGAATGTTATCAAATCCTATTTAGAAACTTGGTTTAATTAGAATCCATAAAAGAATTGCTTGGAAAATCTAGGGACACATATGACAACTGGGTATGGTTCAACAAAAAGAAGACAAGCAACAATATATGAATACCAATGAGTGCGGCATTCCACACATTCAGTCAGCAATTCCGCAATTTCGCAACTTTTTCTGATTCTTTAATGCGGGCTACCATAAAAAAAAAAAAAGAAAAAAAAATTGCGGAATTACGACTTGCGAAATTTGAAAAAAGCTTGTGGATTGCAGTAGCGGAATGCACTAAATCGTCCGCAATTTAAAGTCACAATTCCGAAATTAGCGACTACCAAACCTAGGTTTGTTTGTTTTTAATGCCTAAAATTTTAAAACAGTACCAATATTACTAGGGCAGTTTTTTTATATAGTAAAAAATAATTACACTTATGGAAATAGAAATAATTCATTTTAAAAATAAAAATGTAGTTTAATATAATATATATATATATATAATATATTATATATATATATATATTATATAGATATATATATATTATAATTATATATAAAATTTTAATTGTATTTAAATATAATATATACTATATATATATATATATATTATATATAATAATATATAATATATATATTATATAATTAGTCTGTATCTGGTGAGTAAGATTAAAACTATAATTGAAAATATTTAATTAATTTACATAAAAAACAATTTAAGTTTAAAACAATGTTAAAATGTTTCTATATTCCATGAGTAAGGTATAAATTAAAAACAAATTGCAGAAGTCTTTCGCTTCATATCAAGAAAGCCTCATTCGGCTGCCTCTATGTTTAAAACACCAACTCTGGAATATGACTGAACAAAAATATTTCGAAAGATCTGAGTGCTGATTTATTTTTCAATGCAGCAATGACATGGGTAGTTAGTTGTGGGTTGAAAATATTTGTCCCGTTGATTTTTATATTATGAGTGTTTCGAAAATAACTTTGGAACAAAAAATAGAACTTGTTGCTGAATTGTGTGTACGATATAGCAATTACTTATTGTAAGGGTATAGGGGGAGAGGGTGAGGGTGGGGGAGAGAGAAAGAAGATTAAGATGAGGGGGGAATATTGTATGTATGTCTTTATAATAGAGTTGTTCAATTTTTTGAATGGTTGGAGAATGGAATTTTAAAAGCTTTGTTGCACACATATATCCAGTCAATGTTCACCTTGCAGTATATTGAAATTGTTGAAATGGTATTGCAATAGGTTTCATTAATTTCCTTTTTATCGAGTTGGAGATATTGATCTAGATTCTTGCAGGAATGATGTGATAGCGCATGCGATTGAATTGTGATCGATGAGTGGGTAGTGAGAAATTTGATAGTGTCTTTTTGTTAATCGACTGAAGTGTGA